>JAOTRI020078707.1:0-16545 GCA_028564885.2 Zoanthus sanctaehelenae
ACTTAAATATTTTTTTCCATTTTTTAATACACGTTTTCGAATATTCGTAAAGTGTTAATTTGAGTGGCAGGCGCATAGAAAAATGTGCGGCGAGTGGTTTCAGCCATATTCTCAGTTCTCATAACTGATCTAGCTCACGGTTTGCTTTGGATAGCTACTTTGCGATTTCACTTTCTATTCACTTTCTATTCACTATGTTTAATCAATTGAAGGATAGGCTCCTAAAGAAGGGGTTTGAGATTGCTTACAATCCCAGAGGGGATGGGAATTGCTTTTTCGCGGCGGTTGCCTACCAGATGGCTCAACAGGACGACCACAAGTTGAAAGAACTCTCTTTCGCATGGTTACAGAATAATCGATTTGATGTAAGTATCACAACTATAAATGAGTATAATAGTGATGCCGGGGTGTATTTTAAGCCATTTTGAAGCTCTTAACAGTAGTCCAAGGCGAAGTTCTTTTTACTTGAAAGGGAAACTGTATCCTGGACTGCCACATGTTTCATCGATAAAATAGCTAAAGTAGCCTATTTTGATCGGTCAAATGAATTTTACTCTTAGAATATCTCGTTCAAGCTTTGCGGACCTACTTTGCCAAGATCGTCCGAATAAACGATTAATTTTTGCAAAATATCAAAAAATGCAAGCTTAGTTAACACAATGGTGTAAAGTTACAGTATATCTTAAGAGTAAAAAAAAAAAGTCAACACGACGTATATAAATTTTAAGAGAACAACTATATTTCAGCTGGTTAAATCAGCCTTCTTCAGGTTTGAAAACTTTTTAAAAAATTGGTAGTTCAACTGTTACAAATTTTGACCGTTATGAAATATGATGTATTGATGAGCGTGCTGTAATACGTAAGAAACCAAAGGAATCGCAGGAATTATAAAAACTGTTAGATGAAAAGGAAATTGAGTAATGACAACAACGTTACGGAAATAAATAGTGAAAATTTTTTCGCACGTTTGTATTTACATATGCCAAAAGTCGCCCTAGTTCTTACACGGATCATTACTTAAATAAAACTTGAAAACTAAACACGTGAAGATGGAAAATATAAATGTAAATAACAAAAACGTAAAGAAATGATGAAAAAAAAAATGTAAAATTGAAACTAAAAATGAAATAAAAAAGGGTGAAATTTAAGTCTCATCTCGTAGGTTAATAAACGTCGGCATTTTGATTTGGTGATGCCGACTGACAAGTATAATGGCTGAGTGATAACAGAAGGAAACCTCGGGAACGTAAAATGTTATTTTAAGGTTACAGAACACAATTTTGCGCGAATCACATTTTTACACTGCTCTTAAAAGTTTCTCTGTTGAACTTAAATCTTTTCTATGGTCGTAAAAATGCAAAACACTTTCGAAGTTGAAAAGTTTTTTTTTCGCTTCAGGGTCTCAAATGGAAAAGTACCGATTCTCTCCTAAATACTAACTCTTCCGATACTTTTGACATAGGATTGTCAACATTTTATAATTTCAAAACTGTATAAACATACTTCAAAACTAAATAATGAAATAATTAATGAAATGGTATTCTTACAAGAAGTTGGTTTTGACAGGGCATAATAGCCACCCGGGGGGGGGGGGCTCCCAACTTTTTGGGGTGGGGATGCTCGTCGTACCTCTTAGGGGTAAACAAACATTTTACGCGAAATGTCAGAAATCACATACACGCAAAAGCTCACCGAATGATTTAAGACTCACAGGAGGAAGCTCCGCTGTAATGCGATTATCATGTTGATTACGTCAGTCCGAATTTTCGTGGTCCAAATTTTCTTAGTCCACATTTTCTCAGTCCTCATTTTTTCAGTCCTCATTTTCTCAGTCCACATTTTCTCAGTCCGCTTCCGCACTTTCTCAGTCCTCATTTTCTCGTCCGCGTCCACGTTTTACCGATACCCGTATCAAATATCTTTTCCGCTGTAGGACCCCCTGTAGCAAACTCTTGAATTGCAAATTGATTACATTTGTTTTGATCACATTTCCCCAAAACCGTGGCTAAAAAAATCCTGTTGACAGATATATTAAAGTGGCGTGTTCACCAGCGTGTGAAAGTGGTGACCTTGTGATGTTTTTAAAATAAATGAAAAAGTAAATGAGTACATAAATTCATTGTTTTATATAAAGTATTTTTCTAAGTAAATATTCGAATGCGGTTTACAGATAATTGCAGAGCTGACAGTTAAGAGATTTAGATCATCCGCTATAGCTGCTTCCATATATCTTTGACTTACATGATCGACCGCTACAGCGACTCACAAATATTTTTATACACCAACAGTGCTCTCATTACTAGATTTAGATGTAACAGATCATAGAAAATCCTGATCACCACATTAATCTTAATAGAGAGTTGGGAGCCAACATTTCAAGCACAATTACATAGAAAAAGTTTAAAGTGAATGACTCTGTAGGGAATTAATTTCCAACTCTTTAGTTTCCAAATTTACCACATGTTGATCAGTCACCGAATTTCTAATCACCACTAAGTGATTTGTTATGGCCCCTAATGTACAAGCGAGAAAAAGGAACGTTAGTAAAGAAGCTTGATTTTCGAGACTAATCCATCAGAACGCTGATAAAATCAAGATTAGTAATCAGGATAATCGAGGTCCTGATAATCGAGGTCCTGATATTCAAGGTCGTGATAATCAAGGTCCAGATAATTAAAATTCTGATATTCAAGGTCGAGATAATGGAGGTCCAGGTAATCAAGGCCCCGAAAATCGAGGTCCTAATAATCGAGGTCCTGATAATTACGGTCCAGATAATTGAGGTCTGGATAATCAATTAAGGTCCGGATAAACAAGGTCCGGATAAACAAGGTCCGGATAAACAAGGTCCTGATAATCAAGATCCAGATAGTCAAGGTCCTGATAATCGAGGTCCAGACAATCAAGGTCCAGATAATCGAGGTCTTGATAATCAGGGTCCTGATAATTAAGGTCCGGATAATCGAGGTCTGGATAATCAAGGTCCGGATAAACAAGGTCCTGACAATCAAAGTCCGGATAATCAAGGTCCAGATAATCGGGGTCTTGATAATCAGGGTCCTGATAATTAAGGTCCGGATAATCGAGGTCTGGATAGTCAAGGTCCAGTTAATCGATGAATGGATAATCAAGATCTGGATAATGGAGGTCCGGATAATTGAGTTTGGGATAGTCAAGGTCCGGATAATGCAGATCCGGATAAATGAGGTTGGGATAATCAAGGTTCGGATAATCGTAGAATGATTATTTGCTAAAGGCTACGATAAAAACGAACAGCAAAATTTCAGCTGAGGCCTAAAACTTCTGTTAAAAATGGTAATCTTAGTTTTTATATTATAAGTTGATCATAAGTTATGATTAAGATATTAAACGCAGTTGAGTACTTTTTGAATGCTTGTTGGACAGGCCAAGCAAGCATGTTCAGAATACTGCTTAGGTTTGTTATAGTTAATAGTTTCTTTTTCCATCTGTATATATTTTCGAGTAGAAGTTACCGTATTAAATTTTACTGTAACATTGTATTTTCTCCCTTTCTCGTTTTGCAATCACAGAAGACAACTTGCTGACAATCATGATGAACAATACACTATCGAACTACACATATGAAAACTGGGAAGTTTTGGATGCTGTGGAGAACATCATAAAGTATATTCTCATTGGTTTAGCGGTTTTTACCGTGGTTACTAATGGTTTGGTACTTCTAGCCATGGCCATGGACCCCCTGAAATGCTTTCGCACCCCTCTGACCATTTTGATACTTGGTGTTGTACTAGCAGATTTTCTCGTTGGTTTAGTTGTGGGACCAGTTACCATTTCAGAATATTTTTTGTTTAATGACAGTACTGCAGACCCAGATGACCTCATGAAGCTATTCCGTGCTTCTCAGATCCTATCGACAGTCATCATCAACGTGTCCTTCCTGATTATCCTCATGGTAACAGCATGTCAGCTGTTGGCTATTAAGAGTCCGAAAATGTTCAAGCGATTCATTACCAAGAAATTAGCGATCACGTGGGTTATTCTTACATGGCTGTACGCCATTTTCTTTGCCCTCTTACCCGAAATAACAGGTATCTCGCTTGTGGTGTTTTGGATGATAGACCTGTATGCGCATAACGTTTTGTTCGTTCTGGTCCTCGTGGTACTCTATGTCTTAATGTACCTCGCCTTCAAGAGACGCACTGGGGGCGAATGGCGGAGCCGGGAAAGTCAGAGCTCCGTGCCTGCCTTTAATGAAGGTTAGTTGGAGTGTTTTATTTGCTTCCTCAGAACCCCGGTTGATCGACATCCAACCCATACTAATGTATTTTTCATTTTTGACTTTTCTTTTTTTCACTTCCACTCTTCTCAGTAAGTGTGCGTGGAAAGAAGAAAAGTCGCGGATTAGTATATCGCCACAAGCACGTTATCCCCAATAAGAAGACTCGCAAGTTATTGTATTTTTCATACTTAATTCATTTCCGTCGCGTTCCCCATTTCTATTGCTCTATTTCAGCCGGAACCTTTCGATATGAGCTCAGGCCCGTCGCTAGTATTTTAAAAGAAGGAAGGGAAGGGAGTTTCAAATCAGCAAAAGCTATCTTACATTAGAGTCGCTCTAAAATAACACGATGAAAGATCGAAGTGTGAAAGGAAAAAGGGGGAATTCTAGAATCCTACCATGGAAATCACCCATAATGACGCTCTTGAAACTGCTTTTGATTAGGGAAAGGTAAAAACGAAAATGAAATTTAATTACTAGCGGTAAACTAGTGTGAACTGCGTCGGTGTTTCTAAAGAAGCAGTTTTGATAAATATATAAATTATACAGCGTATATTTAGAGAGAATACTCAACGTTTCAAACGTTTCCTTTTTTACTCCTACAAAGGGCTGACGTTCAAAACGTTAGTAAGTATTATTGTGTAAAATGTACATATTTATCACGATTGTAGAAACAAAACTATTTTCTAGATCATCTTGTTCATATTGTTGATCTGTTTTCTCTCGCTCTTCTGTAGTCCTCTTGTCTTTTGATGGTGTAGCAGAACACGAGGGCTTACCCCTGAGTGGACTAGCTACCTTTGTTAGATCTTACTAGGAACTACTTTTACATTTTTAAGCCGGCATGTGATAAGACTCAAAACGTTAAGACAAAATCACCGGAACGAAAAGACCGGAACCACCGAAACGACCGAAAGGAAACGACGGGAACACCGAAACAACGGGAACGAAACGACCAGAATGAACCCATTGGTACCGGTGAAACGACAAATCTTTCTTAGTTGCGTATAAAAAAAGATTATTGGTAAAAAGTTGGACATTTACGGATTTGAATTTTGTACACTCTTTAACCCTAAGGTGAGTGAATTTTTGTGAGTAGATACCCTGTTTTTCGCTCCTTTCTGGTCCGTTTTTATGTGCGCAATGCTGTACAAGCGCGATTGCGTGCTTCGAACTAAAAGCACTGCATTACGGGCTAGATTCTGTCATATTAGGCCACTACAGACGCATTAAAACATTGAAAATAGCAAAACCAATACGACTTTAAACTTGATATTATACACAATATTTCGGTTTATCATAGCAACCCTCTTCAGTTGTACAAACAAATCTAGAAAATCGTCACATTTTTTGTAAATATTGATTTATATTTATAAAAGAAATTAACAGGACATAAAATATCTGGTTATGGACACTTCTAGTGTTCAGACCATGCAGATGGCCAACACAGTTTTAAATTGAACAAAACTAACAATAACGTCTTTAGTGTTTCTTGTAGAAAATAATCATACAACAATTCAAGTTAACTAGGTTTTTAATTTCTTATCTGCTTCAATGGCTACTGCTCTCCGTGCTCTTGAATTCTACACATTGCTGATGAGCTGCTCCATTGCATCTGCTACTTGGCACTGCCCACCACCATCCACTCCTTGCTGCTGGGCTCCTGTTTTGATGGGCTGCTCCACTGCACTTTCAACGCTGCTTTGCTCAAGAGGGTACAGTTTCTGAAGTGGGCGTCTCAGCAATGATGTTTGCCCATCCTTGGTTGAGATTTTCCTCCCTTCAGCTCCTCGAATAGCCTGGTCCTTGTTCGGAATCAACTCTTCCACTCGTCCCAGGTTCCAAAAACCCTGTTACCATCATGAATAATGACAATATCCCCCAGTTTAATGGATTCAACAGTTTGAGTTTTTGCTTTTAAAATGTGTGCATTTCTTAACTCTGCTAGTAAATATTCTCCCTTCCAACGTTTCCAGAAGTTTTCTTTAAGCTGTTTTATGTGCGCTACTTGTTGAGCCTGTGTAAGGCCATTAACTTGATCCAGATCTAATTCTACCCTTTGATCTGGAAATGATAGCAACCTTGTCCGGGTCATTAAGTGAGAAGGGGTAAGTGGCTGTTCCCTATTTTCTGTTGATTCATAAGGGAGAGGGCTTGAATTTAGTGTTGCTACAATTTCCAACAGGACTGTATAGAGTTCTTCATGAGTAAGTGGTGAATTTCCAAGAACTTAAGGCATCTCTTTACGCTCTTGATAAGTCTTTCGAAGAACCCTCCCCACCATGGTGCTTTCTCTAGTTTGAATGTCCACTTTATCTTGTGCTGCTCAAGGTGTTTTCTGACTGCTGGCAGATCAAATAAAGATTTAGGTGATTTCGCTGCAGACTTGAAAGTCTTTCCATTTTCAGACTTAATTTCACGATGTATTCCTCTGCGTGCTGTAAACCGACGAAAGCTTAGAAGGAACGTCTCTGCTGTTAAGTCTTGGACAATGTCCAGGTGTACTGCTCGAGACACACCACATGTGTAATTAACCTTACGCTCGTCATCTTTCACATATAACGGTCCTGCGAAGTCAATGCCAGTGTAAGTAAATGGGTGATCAATTCATGTCCTGAACAAAGGCAATGCTTGTGGGTCAGGTGCACCATATGCCCTTCCTTCATGTTGCTTGCTTAACTGGCACTGATGCAGAACAGTTCTAACAAATTGTCCCCCACGCACAATCCAGAATCTCGATCATAACTCTGTCAATGTCTCTTTTACTCCGTTGTGCATTACTTACTCATTGCTATTCTCTTCAATCAGTTTTGTGACATGGTGCTTGGAATCCAATAACACGATGTTTCTGAGATTCAGTTAATTGAGCATTGGCCAACCTTCCTCCACATCTGAAGATGCTCTTATCAACTTGGTACACCCCAAACTCACGTGACCAGCTATTGAATTTGACACTTGTTGTTAACAGTACTTGGATATGTATTATCCAAAGTTCCTCTGCCTTCACAATGTATTGTACTATTGATTGTGGTAGTGTTGTAATCTTGCCTTTTAATCTGTCTACAAACTTGGGCACTTGTGCGGTAACTCCTAACAACTTGTTCAGACGGCTATAATTTTTGCAGTCAGTAATTGCACTCATTTGTCCTTTGTGGCAGCTTGCCAAGAATGAGGCAGCTTCTGGGTCGAGCCGAAATCTCTTGATTTTACTTCTTGTAGAGCATTAGAAATAGGGCTTGATGCAAAGGGAACAGCTGAATTCTCATCATAAGCCTTTAACCATTCGGGCCCACAGAACCAAATACTTTCCATCAATGCTTTTGGTGAACTACCACGAGAGGGGATATCTGCTGGGTGTTCCTTGCTCACACAGTAACTCCACAACTCTGGTGCTACTAGGCTACGAATCTCTAGTACGCTGTTTTGGACAAACTGCTTCGATTCTCGTGTTTCTCCGTAGATCCATTAGAGTGCGACCTTAGAGTCTGACCAGCATTGAACATAAGCAACTTTAACCCTTTCACTCCTAGTTGAATGATTAAGTTCTCCCAACTTAAGACCATACTTTTCATTGAACAAGTTTGAGAGAATTTCACTTTTAACCATCAGTAGTTTGCTTTTTTTATCAACACTCATTTTATCATTGCCAAATGTTTTATTTTGTATTTGTAATGTAAGGAGAAATTGTGTGTTGACAACTGATTGCGAGTCAAAGGGTTAAGAAAGCTTCTCAAGGTCTTCTTGATATGTGAAATTAATCTAGCTAAGATTAGTGCTGCCAGTAGTTCAAGCCTGGGAATTGTTTGCCTTGGAGGGCTGCCACTCTGGTTTTTCAGGTGACAAGTTTCAAGTATGTGCCTTCAGATGAACTGATGCAGAGATAAACCACTGCTGCATGAGCATCAACCGACGCGTCGCAGAATCCGTGTAGACTCACAACCTGTATCTCACCTTGCACCTTTTCAAAATAATATCGGATTAGTTTTGCTTCTCTTTAGCTAATGCAAAAGTCTAAACCATGTGTGCTTAGACTGGTCACTCAAAGCTTCATCCTTGCTCTTTCATAAAGCTTGACAAAATAGTTTCAGTTTAACAGTTGTTGGAGCGATAAAATCCATAAGATCATAGAAACTGGATGTCACTTTGATAACTTGGCACTTGGTTGGTTTCACAACTCTCACTTCACCCACGAACTGACTGAGATCTATAATTAGGTTATCTTCCTCCTTGTCCCACTGTACTCCTAAAACTTTTTCCAATGGTTTTGGCATTCTTTGTGGCCCAGTTATACACTTTGCATAAGATTCATCTTCTACTACCAACTTAGCACTGTTCTGATAAGTTTTCAAGTTTGAATTCACTTGACTCTGTTCTCTCAACCTCTCATTCTCATTAATCCTTGGAGTTGGAAGAAAATTTTTTGAAATAAAATCCCTCTTCTAACATTATTAATTTTGCTTTGGCATAAAACTCATACGCACGATCTCCGTTGCCCTCTCCAGATGTTAGATCGTCGACGTACAAGGACCGGAGAAATTTGTGGGCAAATTCTGGGTCCTTGTTTTCGTAGTTCAATATGTGATGTTTGAGGGTTGCGTTCAATAAAAATGGGCTTGATCACAGACCAAATACTACCGATGAAAATCCTCTAAAGCTCTTGTATGTGCTTCAACATCATTGCATAACTGTCTAACAGCCTTCAAACCTCTTGCATTTGTCACAGGGAACAAATTAACCAGGATATCCATATGACCACTGATAATTTTCTGGTGATCATCAAACCTTTCTTTTAGTAGCGAAACAGCTACAGAATATTTTTTTTCCGTTAGAGATATTCCACTTACGATAGATGCCGCTGACCCTTTCAGCGATGCTCGAAGGTAAGAAAATTTTCAACATCTGATAGCGTTTCACTAACAGGAATTACACTCTCAAAATAATCCCAAAAGGGGGTCCATTCAGATGTTTTTCTATCAAATGACGTGGTTTCCAGTTTTGGCCATTTCACTCTAGTTGTATTATTATGGCCACATGTCGTCGCACTCGACTGCAGTCTTGCATCGAGTTTGGGCTTTGGCGAAACAATATCATCAAATTCCTCTAAGGCCATCAAACATAAACTCATAGCATCGATAAACTCTGATGAATCACCAGTTTCCTGTTCAATGTCCTCATCTTTCGTTTGCTCCAAAATTTCATTATCCAATGTAGAGATGATTTCCATTTTCTTAGTCAGAGATAACGTATAACGTTTAAGTTTTCCGCATTCGGAGATAGCCCACACGAATACAATAACTCCTTTGCTTCCAACATCACACGTCAAACATGCGTTTTATGCCCCATACGGTCTCTCGTTTTCCTTGATAATACTGTTTCCGACATGGATTGCGGGTGTTAAATGAAAATTCAAATCAAAATTCAAATACAATAATTACTCACCGATTCCCAAGTGAATCGCTTGTTGTAGTAATCCTTAAGTCGCTATCCGGCTCGAAGGACCTTTTATAATATTTGGTTATGGTTCACTCAAAATATAAACCAACTTTTTGCGAAACATTGATGCGAAGCAAGTTGCGAACTCATGTTGCTCGTTTTACAGCTTCCATTAAAAAGTTGTGGCGCAACAAAATCAGATGTTGCAGGTTGCAAATTTGAGATCGATTTCCACATGCTGATTGGTTGAAAAGGTATTTTAATATGGCGACGTTTGTTGCAAACAAAAGCGGGCTGCTGCGTTTGTTTTTTTTGCTTCTTGCAGAAGATATGGCAATTGAAAAAAACTGAAAAAAGGAAAAAAAGAGAACAGCAAGCAAGTGGATATTAAGGAGGGAAGAGAGGATTGCGTACCACCAGCTTGTTAAAGAAATCGCTAATGAAGACGATACCGCTTTTAAAAACTTTTTTCGTCTTCCTAAGGAACAGTTCGACTTCGTGTCTGAAAAGAAAACCTCCGCCATTTTCTTTGTTTTGATATTTTGCAACAACGCGTGCACGTACATGGAAACGTGGTTGTTTCATGGACCAATCAGTTGTCATTTGAGGCAAAAGGTTACTTGACAAGTTGAACCAGGGGGTGAAAAGCGAGCAACAAAACTTAATTTTGTTACGAAAAGTTGACCCGCAGTCTACTTTCTGCAAAAAGTTTTTCCAACTTGCAACAAACAATTTTGTTACGTGATAAGTTCTATAACATACCTGTAAAACAAGCAACATGAGCTCGTAACTTGTTCCGCAACAATGTTTCGCAAAAAGTTGGATAACTTTGTATCTTGTATTTCGCCGCCTTAACAACTAAGTATCTTACATCCACTATTCTTGTCCGCCTGGTGTCCGTTATTGCCGGCTTCTACGGTATTTGATTGAACAAACCAGTCAATCTGTTGACATTGAATTGAATGTTTTGTTTTACTTGCCCAATGCATGAGGTTATGTCTTGCACTCAAACGTTTTAGAAATAGGTGTACAATAAAGTAAACTCGGCCCCAAAATTTAAATCCATTATATTTTAAGATCGAAAGAGCAAGTAAACGTACAGTTCCCGAAAATGCAAAGGCGCTTTTTTGAAGGAAGGTCTATTCGCTAACAGCAAGAAAATTACAACAATATACGTTCAAACATTGTTTTACGGAGAGAAGTACATATTTCCGATATCTCAATAACTTATTTTGATCATTCTGATGATTTTGTTTTGTTGGTTTCAGTCATTGCGGTGGTTCCGGTTGTTTCGTTTCGGTCGTTTCGTTTCGGCGTTCTGGGTTTTACAACATGCCAGTCTCGAGACGTTCTTTCAGTTCAAGTTCGGCAAGACCACCGACGAAATTCAACGTGTATAGAGCAGACTAAAGAGCTCAACTTTCGCTGTTCTTTACAAAATATTGTCTTACCTTTTCTCTGAAGGCGTTCATTTTCTACTCGTTGTTTTTGTTTTGTTTTACACTTGGCCACTACATGTTTGCCTGTCATCCAATAGGATATGTCTTTGATTTGATGACTGTTGTTGCTAATACTACAGCTCATGTGTAAATGTTTTTATTTGTTTTTCTTATTAATAGATGTAGAAAATAGCCGACAGCAAGAAAAACAATTTTCAAAAGGCCTGTTTATCATGGGAGCATTGCTCGCAATAACCGTTGTACCGATGACAATCACTCTCGGTGTCATATTCCATAATGAAACGCGCACAACAGACAAATTCATTGAGGAGATCGTTGCTTATGAAATTACGAGTTTATTTCTGGTCTTAAAGTTCGGACTGGATCCCTTGGTTTATGTCCTGTACTTTCCCAAGTACCGCAAAGGCGTGGAAGCAACCTTAAAGCGATTGTTTGGCAAGAAGGAGGCACTGCCCGCAGCACGCTTGACTCAAGAGAACGGACATTCGTGGGGCACGGTCAGTGACGAGGCAAATCCTAATGACGTGCCGAATGTACAGGTGGCAGGATCTGACCAAGGAAACGAAGAAGATCGGCAAGCACAAGTTGTGTAGCAACTGGATCACAAATTTGGTGATTAAGAAAGTTAAGAAGGAGCACTCTATTCTGCTTTCATCATAGCATCTTTAGATTATCAAAATCAGATATAACTGTAAGTTCCTCATCTCACGTTATAATCTGTTGGTAGTAACAGTAACCTGACAATGGTTACAGATACAGATTCTTAGTCATATATTGCTTACCTAAATTCATTACAAGCCAAATGCCAGTCTGGTTTCAGTATTGTTAATGGCATCAGACTCCTTGACTCCCTCTGGACGGAACCTTTGTCCATAGCATTGTTGAACTCACTCTACTTCAATCACTTCTTATCTGAATTGAAAATAGATGAAGTTGCTGATAAATGATATTGGTTCATCTTCATCTTAGATGCTCAGTAGACATCTCTGTTAGAGTAGCAGTAAGTAAGGGCTGGCAATTTCTCATTTGCAACAATGGGTATTGTTTTGAATCCCTCATCCTACTTTGCGTGCTTGATTTGTATATAAAGTGTTTCGATCCGCCATATATATTTACTAGTAATTACGGAGCTGGTTCTCCATACTTGTACTGTACAAACAATCTCGAGTTCGATTCTTATTATTTGTTTAGGGAATTTGTTGAACTGTTTGCTGTTATTAATGCTTAAAGCGGTGCTGGGAAACTCAGAGGGAAATCAAGGTTAACAAGCTCACTTTTTGACAGGAATCTTAAACAACTTATGTGTGGGGGTTTTAGTTTTGGTTAGTTTTTTTTTAAGTTTAGTTCTACTCGTGAGCAGTGTCCGTGAATCGTCCCACTAAGACTTTCGATTGTTTTAAAATCATTTTTGATATACAAGAAGATAATGATTTTAATCAGTTTATTAATTTGAGTTGAAGTAGTAAACTGCTTTGTTTGCATGATGATAGTATGAATATTCAAGGGCGGATCCAGGGGGAGGATCTGGGGGGTCGCGATTCCCCTGTCATTCCTGGGGTCAATTATCAAATTAAGTTTTCCAAAAAGATTAAAGTATTTTCTCCTGATGGAAGGACGATTTCAATCTTTATTTTATTTCTTACGATGATGATGTCGTACTTTCGAAGTACAATTTAGTTGTTCATAACGGTTTATTTGGCTTCCTGTGGTAAAAATGTGACGAGGATTCCTTTTCCCAAAAAATTTTCCCCTGAGACCCCCCTTTCCAAATATCCCTGGATCCGCCCTAGATATTACTTTGCTAAATGCTTTTTTACTTTTATAAAGAGAAAACAAAACATCTATAATAGTATAAGAAAACAGAAGTAAAATGATATAATTGCCTAATAAACTTTTTTGTATGAGTTCAGGCGCGTAGTGTCCTATACGCACATATGCACATCACACTTAAAGTGACCAAAGAAGTTTGAAATGTTTAGTATTTGTTTCTATTTTCAAAATCTTACTTGAATGCAACCAAGATTTTGTGATGAAAATATCTGTTAACACATCACAAAGACGCCTCGCTCTTTGCTTATATAAACGATGACTGTACTATAAAACGAAAAGCTCTGCCGAGTGCCTGCTCGAGGATTTATAACCAAAACACCATTTTGTTTGCGCCAAGTTTTCCAAAATAAGGGCAGAACGCTTTGTTCGTGTTCCTGTATTCACACAACTATTTCCAACAAAAAGTAAAGAACGCAGTATTTCTCGCTCAGTTTATTTTGATTTCTTGATTATATGTTCTTGTGCGTACTTAAAAACATAGCACACTTCGCACCTGGAATTTTATTTTCGGTAGCGCTACGTATCTGGATTAATATGTGTTGAAAATTAACGAATTGCATCGCAATTTGTTTTTGTCATTAAATGATGTTGTCTTCATTGTTGAGATTTGATTTAGTTGTTATCTAAACTAAAAATCTGTACGTGAAACTTTGTATTTTGTACTTTTACAAGTAAGGATACCAACTTTATATTATAGTAGACTGTAAGAAATTGAAAGTTACTGCCCAAATATATAGGGACTTTGTAGACCAGGTACCAACTTTATACTATAGTAGGTAAGAAATTGAAAGTTACTGCCTGAATATATAGGGACTTTGTAGACCAGGGCCCAGTTGTTCAAAAGCCGATTAGCACTAACCCAGGGTTAAATGTTTAACCCACGATCTTGTTTCCAAAATTAAAAGGAGAAATCGTAGTTGTAATTTTGGGATTAACAAGACTTTTCCTAGAAAAGTATAAATAGCCCTTTACCTTTTCTTTATGAAGAAATTCCTGTTTGACTTAACCCAAGGTTTAACTTAACCAGTATTTGAACAACTGGGTCCAGGTGAAGAGCTGGTTATAGATATTTAGTTAGGAAAGTTATATACAATTCAGTGGCGGCGGCACGGGAAGGAGGATAGGGGAGGGTAGGGCAGGGGGCGGTGGCATTGCCCAACAAAACATCATGTTGAACCCAGAGCTCTGTAATTGGGGCATTAAACTTAGCTTAATTGAGGTAAAACCAAAATTAAAATGCAGGAAATAGCATCTCATAGGGATTAAAAATTCAAAGTTTACCGGGGGAGCATGCCCCTGGACCCTCCTAGCTTTCTTACAAACTGTGGCAGTCGCTGTCGGACGCCTTCGGTGACCGAAATCTTGCTTCTCCCCACCCCACCCCCCATCCCAATCAAAATTTGTTGCCGCCGCCTCTCATATTAGCGTGTTCCAGCTGTTTTAGCATGGACTTTTATTATGTTTTTGAAATGTTTGAAATTATAAACTATAGTTTAAAATCAGACGCGTACGAGCCAGTTGTAGTCTGGCAAAATTAGAACATTGTAACTGTTGTTGTTTTTGATTTTGAAAGCATAACATTTTGAACTAAGCCGTTTAAAGGTGACATTAAACACCAATGTAGAAATAGTTATACTTGTAAATGAAATTACAATAGTTAATAAAGCTTAGAATGTGGAACAAAGGAGATCCTTCATTTACAAAGAAATTCAGCTCTTACGGCGCGACATAATGCGATTTTCGCTTTAACCCTTTCAGTCCCAATCAATTATCAAGACCCAGCTTCTCCTTACTAACACATACAAAGTAAGACGGTTAGTAATGAGAAATTAAGAACTGATCAAACAAAGCACACTACTAAAGATAAAAAGTAAAATTCTCTCAAACTTCTTTAATGGAAAGTATGGGATCAAGTTGGGAGAATTCAGCATTACGTCTTGGACTGAAAGGGTTAAGTCATAACTCGTACACTTCGCATTAGTACCAACTGCGTTAAGTTGTTTAAGTTTCAGGGGCCGCGGAGTACCTTAAAAAGTGGTAGGGCTATTTTTCAGAAAAAAAAGAAACAAACAAACAAGTTTTCTTCCTGTTTATTAGTACATTTCAGAATATGTCCGCGCGCGTGCCAGATCTCTTCGAGTCGAGTTGCTGTAAGAGAGTTAACGATCAATGCAGCATAAAAGGAAGAGCCAGGAAAAAATCAAGTTAAGATACCCTCCATTCTAAAATTTAAAAAAAATGCCAAAAAGTGGTAGGGCTTCAGCCCTGGCCTGGCAGCCCCTCCCCATCCGCGGCCCCTGTTTCACGTTAAAAAGATTAAAATAAATAAATTTTATTAGATTTTTTTACTATTTTATTGCTAGTTTGTCTAATACCTAGCCTTGGGTGCGTTTTTAACGAAACAAGGTTACACGCCTCGCTGCCTATCTATCATCTCATATCCAACGCGCGCTCGTGGAATAATTGTTAAATATGTAACATTGCGAAAATTACAGCCTCACTAAATTTCTTTGATTTTGAAATATTGTTTTTATAACTATGTTGAAAGACCACCCAGTTCTGTCTATAATCAAGTTTTAAATGACAACTCTCACAAGCTTGAAAAATAAATCCAATAAGGTTTTAATTAATTACTGGCACTGTTTTATACTGATCGTTCCCAGCCAATGGGACTATATAAAAGGTAGGGCTTGCAATACATTTTAAAATTCTTTTCAGGAAATCTTCAAGTCTCTTGTGAGCCACTATTTCATGGTTCTGCTGTCAATATTGGTCGTTCAACCTTCGGCTCCAGAGAACCTTCTCTAATTATAAAGCACATAATTATCGGCAAAGAACAATCTTTAAATTTTTAAAATTTGTCTGTTTTCATTAATCGGGTGTTGTATGCTCTTAGTTAACAAGTGAGAAAATTAATACACTTTGATCTAATTTTTAAATGGTGATACAGCTGAAAATTTTTAAAAGAAGTTTTTACAAATAAAAATGTTAAGGCTTTAAAAGTATTGGACTTTTGTTTTCGTTCTTTAAGCACCGGGTATCGGTTTTAAACACACCAGACGCTCGTTTGATCTATTAAAGATTGATATTGATATTTATAAAAAAGTCTTATACATTTTTAAAAGCCTAGAACTGAAGAGGGCTATATATGATTTGCGTTACTTAGTTACATTAAGGACCGATCCTAAATGCAATAATTTCTTTGCCTCAGAAAATTAAACTTTGAAACCACAGAAATGTAAAATTTCTCAACGGTTTTCTTGCCTAATGACGAAAAGCTGTTTTTTATACCCCGTAACATAATGCTCAAACTTTATAAGTGTTTAATCCAATTAAAATTTCTTTTTTTTTCCCTCATAATTTATTACTAAGGGCTTTGACAAGCTCTTAGTGTGAATATAAAGCCCGGTTTCCATATAATCGCTGGGATCGCTAGGATCGCCAGGATCGCTGAAAAATTTTTCAGCGATCCTGGCGATCCCAGCGATTGTGTGATTTCCATATGATCGCTGTGATCGCCCAGAAAGAAAAAGAGCGTTGAGAAGGCCTGAATTTTTTTTC
>JAOTRI020078779.1:0-16544 GCA_028564885.2 Zoanthus sanctaehelenae
GTTTTGAGAAATGTTCACCATTTGCAACAAAACAATGTTTCATAGAATATAGCAGGGCCCAGTTTCACCACTTTAACAGAATATGTAATAAATATTGTGATTGACTTTGATTTGCGGTTTAATTTGAAATGACATTGTCAAACGATCTTTATAGCACGCAGTTATACAAAATTGTGCAAGAATGAAGAAAAACCTAAAAAATATGTTTTATGTAGATCTAAACTTCTGCGATAACAATGCAGCACTGCCAACGGCCAGCTATGAAATTAACTGCTGAAAGAAAAACATTTATTGCAATAGCTTGTAATGCGGTCAATCACAATAACTTTTAAAAAATAAAAGCTTTGCATACATGCACACGACACATTTTAAAAAGATTGAAAGCAGTGAGCTGAGCTATTTGTGAAGCTTTAGCTATTGCGTCAAAGGTTATTACTGGCATTTCTGGTTTTCAAGGGAGTAGTGAAAGGTGAGACAAAACGATTTTTAAAAAGTCCTTAAGCAAAACTTAAAAAGAAAATTATTTCATGCGAAGATCCGAAAGCAAGGGAGATGGGTTGAACTATCCTACTCGGAGAGCATATTAAACGTCTTGTGAACGTAATGCCGCATCTTGGTTGCGTGCAAAGTCTTATGAAAATCAAACAACAAACTATGCAAAGTGTTTATCCACTTGGATCATGCATTCCACCTTGAGTGTGATTGTTTATTGTTGTGGAAAAGTTCAGTGTAAACTCCTCTCGACTAGGGAAGGCTCATGGGTACATCTCAGCTTGTAGCATTGAAACCTGAGCGGAACGGCGCTGAGAAGCAAGATTCAGTGGTCATTGCTTTCACCATGTAACATGAAATTGCCAATCAAGTTTCCATCCTTCTGAACGATCGAAACTTGATCGGCATTGTGACTGGATTATGCATGATAAGACCGAACGACGCCAATCTCAAGAAGTTGCGCTACATGGTGAATTACGTTTGTTGAGACATTTTATGAAGCAGAATATGGTTTTAGTTTTTGTGAACTGATTGCCATAATACAAGTAAGGGTAAACAATAGAATAGTATAATTGGAATAAAGATGATCCTATAGTTTTGAAAATTTTCTTGGTAACAGTGGTAATATACGTGAAAAAATCACTAACTCAGGTGGGATTGAACCCACGACCAGCTCAGCTACAGAGTCAACTAACCTCGTGAACACAGAATATTTCTGCAAGAATTAAATATATGGAGACTTAAAAATACATCCTTGATGATGATTGTAATTGTAAACCTAGGATGCTTTCCATTCAACGAAAATATCGGTAAACCTGGTACTAGACTTCAAATGGAACACGAAAATTTTGAGAATAATTCTCGAAAATTTCAAATAACCTTTGAAGCTTGTCCTAAAAGTGAAAATTCCGGTATTTTCGTTAAATCTGTTTTCCATTCGGCCTCCCCTGGCTGTTTTTTTATTGTTCCAGGCCCACAGCAAAGATAAATTCCTACCGCGTGGGAAATAAAAGATACTTGGGTACTGACCATGTGACTGTCCATGTGACGTTTGTTCCATTCAACCACCGAAATTCCTGAAACTCAAAACACATCTTTTTGTTGAATGGAAAGCGCTCCTAATATGTGCAAATAAACTGAACTGAACTGAACTGGTGCCGAGAACGAACAAGACTCATTCAAGTCATTGGATCAGCAGAGCACATTCACAAACTAAGTGGGTCGAATGGACAAACGATTCAAGGAAATGAAGGGAAGTCCATGTGTATGTTCCAACCATTTCAAGTTTGGGAGACCGACAAAAGACAGCCCGCATCCAGTCCTTTATTTGAAAGGCTATCCCGGGATTTCTTCGATTTCACCGGTTGAAAAGCAACGAAAAAGGAGAACTATCGAGCGAAAAGTTGTCAGTAACCAATTTAAGAAAGTGGCAAAACGTAAAACAAACATTGTAAGGGACCAATTGATAGAAGCCAACGATGACGGTGTAAACAATAACGCAGTCGGCGGCTATCTTGATTGCGGGAACGATGGCGGGAAAATATTTACTCCCATTCCCTTCCTTGATCACGACTATTGTTTTTCCGAACTGGCTGAAAGCCAGAGAGAGGACGATTGTTGTGAAAAATGTAAAGATCTTGTGTGTGAGCTGAAAGCGAAAATAAAAGAACTAGAAAATAGAAATGCTTTACTTGAAGATAAAATAAATAAACCATTTGAAATCACAGAAATTAAACAAAACAACGAACTCGTGGAGAGATACACTGGTCTTCAAAATTACGGAGTTTTCCAGTGGATTCATTTGAAATTAAAAGATAAAGCGCAGAAGCTACAGTATTACAAGGGGAAAAGGTCGTATAGTGTTAAGCCATATCAAGTAAATCCTAAAAGAGAAAAACCCGGCAAAAAAAGGCAAATGACGACCGAACAGGAATTTTTCATGACCTTGTGCCGCCTCAGACAGAACTTGTCTTTGGACGACCTCGCCTACAGGTTCAAAACATCGCAAAGCAACATATCTGCAATCCTTTCAACTTGGATACCATTTCTTGCAAGGGAGCTCGCTGGCCTCATTCAGTGGCCCAGTCAAGATCATCTCGTCAGATTTCAACCTGATGCCTTCAAACAGTTTCCTAGAGTCTGCTCAATTATTGATTGTACCGAAATATTTATTCAGAAACCATCCCTTGCTGAAGCACAGGCTTTGACATATTCCACATATAAAAGTCACAATACATCAAAGTACCTGGTAATAGCCGTAAGGAACCTACTGCTATATAAGTAAGAAAGAGTATAAAACGATAAACGGCGCTTTTTAAATGCTTGTGCATGTGTCTATTGCAAGTAATCAGGACTGAAAAAATTTACATTTAAGGAAACCTTTTGGATAGTTCAAAACGTTTTCTCTTATACACACATCACTTAGTTACATTGGCGCTTGGGGCTGTCTATTAATTCTATCTAAAAAAAGTTCTTACCGTTACCCTTTTTTTTAAAAAAAAAGCATTGGATTGATATTTGCTAAAGAAAATTTAAAGTATTCCTAATGATATAGTAGCTTTTGAAGGGAACTTGTGTTCGAATTGATAAAAAAAAAAACCTGGAGACCAAGTCGGAGATATTATCGGCTGAAAGTTGATTGATTCAGAGTATTGTTTTGAAATTTTGAAGGCTTCCTGTGTTATTTGGTTGCTTGCCTAGGCTTCCTGTTGTGGTGTTAGACTCACTTGTCTACTGTCTACAGTAGCCGGAAAAATATTAAGTAATAAATAATGATAATAACAATAATAATAATATCAATAATAATAACTTTATTAAATCTCAACACTTTTTTTCATTTTAATAACAATGTTACTACTGGGGTAGATGGTTCAGATGAACACCGATATTTATGAGGGAGGATACCATAGTGCCCAGACAAAATCCATTTCGTCAGATTCATATCAGCCAAATCACAGCCTGGGGTTTTAACCAAGAATGTAAAGGTGGGAGATGCCATTACTAACCACTGGGTCATCCATCAATAAAACTAAATAATCTTAAACCCCCCCCCCTTCCCCCAAGAAAAAAAGAAAAAATACACACATCACCACCTACAACTTGTAACCTGAACTTTCAGATATGAAGTAAAATAAATGCCCAGAGTGCAACAACTTTATGTATTGAATTATTTATAGAATGTTTCTTTCTTGTAAATACTGATAACTGTTGTTAGTTAACTGAGCAGCATAGAATTATCATAGATGCATAACAAGTATAAACAGCTTAAATTAACATTACAGTAAGTTATTATTTTTTTGTTTATTTCTAGCTGTCAGTCACCCCAGCTGGAACTGTTTCATTTGTATCAAAGGGATATGGTGGTATGTCGTCAGACAGATTCGTGTTTAATGATTGTGGTATCATTGACAAATTTCAAGTAGGGTCTGCCTGTATGGTGGACAGAGGCTTCACAGTACAAGATCTACTCCTACACAAACAAGTGACAGTTTTTATGCCCCCATTTACAAAATCCCAGGCACAATTCACAAAAAGAAAGGTACAACAAGGTCAGGCTATCGCAAAGGCAAGAATTCATGTGGAAAGGGCAATCCAGAGAGTCAAGCGCTACAGAATATTTCAATCTGTTGTTCCCCTTACCCACAAAGACCTCTTAGATGATGTTGTGCTTATTTGTTCAGCCCTAACTAATTTGATGCCACCTCTTATTAGAAACACTTCCAACTGAATCAGTGCTGGACACCTCATTTACCTTCCACGATGTTTATATTTTTAAAACGAAAACTTTTTTTTAAAAGCAAACTAATTGCAATGAGCTCCATTAATGTATTCCTGAACACAATGAATTCATTATAGACAAAAAAAAAGTAATAATTGAACAGTTAATTAACAATTGTAATTTCTTCATTCAACATTACTGAGTGTTCAACATTAAAATTTTGTTGAGTACATCTGGCATGAGGTTTCATTGCCCAAAACGTATTGAATTCAATTACAGACTTTATCTAGCAAATACTTTAAAGTGTTTTTTGCAACATAAGCTGCCTCAATTTTGTGGGTAAACAATTCTGGCAAAATAAAACCAGTAAAAAACTTTTTCAATTTCGGTAATGCAGACTCCCACAATGCACAATCAAATGTGATTCGCTCAACAAATTGGTCAACTGAACTCATATAAAAGAGGTCACAATATAATCGCTTTGAGATAGCAAGCTGCATTTGAACTTGATAGAAGTATTGGTGGTTTCTCTTTACCCTTAGCCGACCTTTAAAAATTTCAAAACAAGTTCCATTTATTGCAGCCAGCTCTTCAATTTTCTTTTCTCTATGTGCCCATGTAACTTTCATTTCTGCCAGGCCTTCACCACAACAGTCACAGCTGACAAGGCAGTCTGGGCTTGCACCCAGAAATGGAGTATCAGTTGAAATTAGAAGCCCAGTTTCTTTGAGCCTCAAGTTTGAATGAGCTGTAGCTAATTTTCTTCGATAAAGTTCTCTTGCAAGTGGCTCATTTGCTATTCCCCATCTAGTTGCTTTAGTTGATACAGGGGGATTATATTGAAGGATATCAGCAACAAGAGCAGTTGCAGACTCAATGTTTTTAATATTTAGCTTCTCGTCAAATTTGCGAATAACTGGCAAAAGTTTGGTTGCTGTTATAAGTCCAGTTCTGAATTTCTGCCATTCACATGTATTTGATTGACCCCTGGTGATTTCAGCTATCCTTTCTTGCTGCTTCTTTGTCAAAGAGAGAATATTACAAAACTCATCCACTTTTTCTGGTATTGATAAATTTGGAAATTGCACTGATATTTTTGTTGCAAGAACTGAAATTTGGTCTGGCTCCTCAAAAACATCCTTCTCTGTAAATACTTCATGTCTAACAACATGATATATATCTGCAGTGTCAGGTCTGTTTACCGACCAGGGATAATCATAGTAAAGAAGCAGACCACAATTATTATTAGTAACTGTTGCTAGTATTCTTAAATCATCATTGTCAATAAAAAGGGATTGTCTATTTGTCAGTGCCCGAGGATCATACCCTGACCTGTTACCAATCTCAGTGTACGAAGGGAGAATGGCAGTCCCTGAACGTATTTTGGCTTTCTTAATTGGTATTTTTGAAATCCTGGTTGCAGAATAGCGTTTACGAGATCCTGCTGAAGGTTTGCCCCATTGCTGTGGTTTTGAAGTGCATGACTTATTGTTGCCTTTTCTCACTTCAGATGCAATAAAGTACAACAATGCACCAGCATGCTTACAGACTTCACCTAACCTGTTCAAATGAAACAAATCCTATTTTAAAATTTTGCAAAGAGACAGCAAGGCAAAATCTAGTAAATATTTTCAGCCTGGGTCAGTTGAAAAATAAAGAAACTACTAAGATACTTACCAAATACTGATAACAATCTTTATCCCAAACATGACTTATAATTGAAATCACAAAATACAGAAAAAAAAGAAGATTGAAAGCGAAGAAAAAACATTTTAACGTGGAATCAAAATGTGATCAAAACAAATAGATATACCGTCTGAAGTAAATTGAATATATTTTGGTTCTGTTCCAAAATCACAAAATATTTGTTTTTGGTTTCAGTTTACTATAATAACCTAAATTGTCAGGGCCCTTGGGGTTTAAGAAAATTGCAAATGCAAAACTTTGACTTTTGTACACTCGAAAATGGAAGTACTCACCCAGCCACGCAACAACACTCCGCTGTTACAACATGTCCATTGAGTTTATTGAGGCAGACCCAAACTTCATATGGAGCATTATTTGTACGTTCATGGGGAACAACCTTGCCACGAACAAAACAATATTGAAGATTTAAACTGATATTATGGTATGCCACATCCATAACGTGGCGGGACTCTTCAAGGCTTGCACCTTTCACCAATGCTTTTACAGCTTTTTTTTTTAAATATTCCTCAACGTCCTCCTCCATTAAATCTGGAAAATAATTGCTCCCTAAATGCCAGCCCATTTTCAGAGTGGAAGGCGGCGGTAGCTTTATTAAGCCATCTTCCAAACAAAGTTTTTCTATCTTTTGCTTTACCTTCTCATCTTCGTCTTCATACCGAGTCGAAACACGCGAGATACCCAACTTGACGGCTCCGTAAACTTTTTCTGCTAGACAACCTTTGCTCCCGGAAAGATTTAGGTCTCGATCTCTAAGATATTGCTTTAACTCTTCGACCTTAAATTTTTTGAAAATTTCTTCTGCGGAAGCACAGTTTTCGATAGATAAATCGAACTCTGAATTCATTTCCGAAGCGATTTTATTATATCTTAAAAGACATCTTGCCCCTTGTGTAGACTGGGTACTAGTAGGTAATACCCAGAGTTATTAGCGCGTCTAGTATTAGCAAAGTGGTGTATTCTTTTTCGCCAAATTTGGATATGCTTTACATTCTCGCTCCTGTAAAATCGTACACAATCGACATGGTCCATTTTCACCAAGCTGAAAAGTGAGAGAAAAGTTTTGAAGCCGACTCCGTGAGAGCTTACAGTAGAACATTTTAAAACATTATTTTTCTTACCTTAGTTGTTTTCGTCTATCATTGTCACAGCCCCACACAGAACAATGATCATTCCTCCCCATTTCATTCACTAATGCCGCTGAAGAAAAGCTCCCAAAGTCCAACAGGTTTGGAAATATGCCGACAGTCGAGCTGTGGAAAATCATTTAAATTTTTTCTTTCCCGCGAGCAGCACTCAATGCCCCCTGAGCAGACTGGGCACTACTCGGTCATACCCAGAGTTAATAGCGCGTTTGGTATTAGCAAAGTGGTGTATTGGCTAATGAAGTATCACACTAAGAACAAAAGATCCTAACCGTGACACAACATAAAACAAAGAAACATTGTAGTCTTCTTTGTAGCTTGCTGAGTTTACTAACAAGTCAACTCTGTTAATTATATCTTTGGTTCTACCAATCAACGCTAACAACAAATCGAGCTCTCCGCGATTTACAGTTGCATGGATTTCACTTACATAACCCATGGTTAATACTAGTTCTAAGCCTTTTTATGGCAAAAGTTTTGAGTCGAAAAAAACAATGGCCTACAATGATTCAGGGTAATTTGTGGGTTTCGATAATGGCATATAGAACAATTATTTATTATGTTCGCTGCAAAATATCTTGTTTCTAATTGCAATTGGATTATTTCGAGTGCATAAACGGGATATAAAACGCGCATTTTAGTTATTGAGCGCAATACGGAATGAAATTATGCTAAATTTGAAGAGGAAGATAAAATGGCTGACAGTCTTTTTTCTATTTCAAACCAAAGCGATGTTTAGCAATTATAGGAAAGTTCTAAAAACTTAAATACTTTGAATGCAACACAGACCTGGTTGAATGTTTGCCAGAATTGGGCGACAGAACGGAAAGTCAAAAACCTTGAGAAAATTAAATCCCTGCAAGTAGTTTTATCTCGAAATATGGCTTTTGAAACTATGATAAATTAAAAATTGCATGAATGCGAGCTTATTTCGAGATTTACGGGCACAAAGAATGTTTTGAAGTTATCAAAATTGCACGAGGTGAAGACGAGTATAAATTAAAATTGTCAAAAACATCACGCGAGACATAAATAACGAAATGCACACTCGTTCATGCAGTTTCCGTTACATATAGCAATTAGTTAAATGATTGCTAAACTTATTTGAAATACTGTGTGTAAAACAAAACAGCTTTAATCCTTTCAGTCCTAAATAGTTATCAACACCCAACTTCTCCTTACATAACACGTACAAAATAGAACATTTGGCATCGAGAAATAGTGAATTGATCAAACAAAGCAATCCACAGAAGATTAAAAGAAGAATTGTCTCAAACTTGTTTAATAAAAAGTATTGTACAACTGGGACTGAAAGGGCTAAAGTAGATATAAATAACAAGTATAAAGTAGAAAACTCTAATATTTCCCTTTTGTGGCTAATATTGTTTCTGTTTCTGTGGTTGCTTTGAAGTCGTGAAGTCATTACCGTGTTGTCAATCATTTTGGCACTTGGCAACTATATGAATGGTGGAACAGCACGAGGACAGGCCGACGGCTTTCAGATGAATGTCCTTCAAAAGCTGAAAGATGTCAAGACGCAAGATGGTTCCTTCAATCTTCTACAGTACGTGGTTCAGCTTTACTGTGTCAAGACGCAGGTGAAAGGAGTACCGGATTTTGCCCTACCCGACCCCTACTGTATTTTGGCTGCATCGCAGGTACGCGATGGTTTCATTGTATTAACCTTCATCAACAAAAAGCATGATCCACCCGCAGTCAGTTGTTATATAACGTGAATTCAGTGGAGAATTAGTTTCTTGAAATTTTTCGAATTTTCTTTCAAACAATGCGGAAGTTATTTCTGATTTACGTTAATGCCTTAATTTGCGAGCTAACGTATTCTAGAGCAGTTTCTGATTGTGAGGGGGAGAGGAAAGGGGGATTGTCTTGATCTCCGCAAGTTTTAGTTTTCTAGGTGGGACCTCGGGCATGCTTCCCCGAAAAAGGTTGAAAATCTGAACATATAGAATTACTAGAAGTGCATTTACAACTGATAATAAAAAAATGATTGTGCCTTTGTGGGATTGCTGTTACACGCAAGCACTTTTGTTACGCATGCTCGGCTCTCTCTTTTGGAAACATAAACATACGCATGTCAAAAATCAAAGCTGTTTATAACTGAGCTTATTTTACCTTTTCATTATAATACTACTCCAAAGTAATTAAGGTTCTACCTGGGTCAGTCTACTGATTTCAGTTTTATCCAGGTCGAACCCAGGTTGAGCATTACAGAAAGGACAATCCTTATGAGTTCCCGTGGCTCAGTGGTAGAGCGATTAGTGTATGGAAGGTCATGGGTTCGATTCCCATCTGTAGCTCAGATTTTTTCTGAGTTATTTGTCTTTGCATGTATTTGTATATTAATAAAATATTACTTACATTTTCGAGTCATGGCAAATCCGATGGTCGAATCGGGAACCCTGTGGTTAGAAGGCAGAGATCTTCGAAACTGCGCCAACCGTGCCGGCCCAAGTATAAATTAAGGGCCATAGTGTTAATCTCTATACTTTTATCCCATAAACTGCGCCAACCACGCCGACGAAAGTATAAAGTAGGCCATAGTGTTAATTTCTATAATTTTATCCCATAAACTGCGCCAACCACGCCGATCAAAGTGTAAAGTAGGCCATAGTGTTAATCTCTACAATTTTATCCCATAAACTGCGCCAACCACGCCGACGAAAGTATAAAGTAGGCCATAGTGTTAATCTCTATAACTTTATCCCATAAATGTTTTTATTAAATTCTATTTTTCATTCTGCAGGTCTCTTTACAAGAAATTAGAGCAGGTATGTCCATTGATCTCTTCTCTGAATAATTGTCCATAATTATAACAGCAATGATAAGAGTAAATCAAAATCAGTCGTCTGAAGTTATTGAAATTATCTGCTTAGAGCGTAGAGCTCTGGAGAAATACTACATACAAATATAATTGAATATTTAGTTGCGTGATTTTGATGAATACTTCCTAATCTCCTTTAACCCGTTCATTCCCAGTCAGTATCAAAACCCATCTTCTCCTTGCACATCACCTACAAAATAAGACATTTGGTAATGAGAAGATGAGAATTGATCAAACAAATCAAAGTACTCAAGATTAAAGGTAAAATTCTCTCAAACTTGGTCAAGAAAAATATGGGCTCAAGTTGGGACAATTTAGCAATACAACTGGGAGTGAAAGGGTTTATGCTATAGATTTTCGAGGCAAAATGTCGTTCACTGACGTAGGTTCGCTTCCATATGCTACGTAGATCAATCAGGTTTGAACGCCTCGTTTTGCTGCATCTCCGCGATCAATCAAGTGAAAAAAGTTTATTGACGACATAATATGGAAGACAACACTCTAAAAAGGTTCTCTAAAAATTACTACTTTCAAGAAGGAAATAGAAAAAACTAGTCTTCGCCCTACGAGTCTAACTACGCTAACAAACACATCGAACTCTCCAGGATTAGTATTAGTATTATTAAATTTTCAACCTCGAATATTGCGTTTCTAGCGTTCTGATTGGTTCACTCAATCTCGGTTATCAGCTGATATACCGAATGACCATATATAGAAACTTACTACATAAAGTTTTGCTAAGCTGGAAAATGTTAGATCAAAATTTTATTGTCATTTTCAAGTATCGAAGGGCCTGGAAAGCTCATGAAATTTAATAAAGCAATTATTCCACTCGCGCTTGTTGGATATGAGATGATTATAGCCAACTTGGTGCTGCACTCCTTGTTGGCTATTTACCATCTCATATCCAACGCGCGCTCTTGGAATAATTGCTAATTATTAGTTTTTTACTAAGGTTTTTTCTATCCCATTCCTACGTTTACGAAAACTATCCGAAATGTACGAGAGTTTTCGGAAAATTTCGGAAATGTTTAAAAATTAAGATTCTAAGAATCTTTGGAAGTTTTCGGAAACTTTGAAAGTTCCTTAAAGTTGTGTCCTGAATTTTCCAATATTAAAATCCAGGAAAACGGTCTGAATGCGCAATTTGACAGACGACACGTCGACCAATTAGATTGCAGAAAATTGCAAGGTCATAATTTATTTCATATCTTACTTTAACTTTTATAATCTCTCAAATTTTACCAAACTTTATAAACTTAAACCGTCACTGGTAAATGCATTTGCCAATTTTGTGACCTCACCGGTTTCGCAAGAAAGACGTCTTCCGATTTCACTACGTCAAAGTTAAGTAGTCAAGTTTAAATAACATTGCAAATTGCTGTTGTCAGCATGCTTCATCACACTTGGCAATGAAATTGTCTGAGGTCAACATTTGCTTTTTAGTTACAAATAATTATCGTTTGCCAAATGGGCATGTACAAATCCATGTTACAATAAATGCATTGCAAATATGATATCCTAAGTATGCAAACTAGTGTACTCACCAATCAACGCTTCAGACCAGAATCAGTACAGATGACGTAAACGGTATGAAATTTCTGGTCGTGAATCACAGACGTCGATTTTGCGAAACCGATGAAAGGCGGCTGTATTCTCTGAGGGTACAAAAACCCTCGATAGCTATTTATATCTTATTAAATTTTCAACCTCGAATATTGCGTTTCTAGCGTTCTGATTGGTTCACTCAATCTCGGTTATCAGCTCATATACCGAATGACCATATATGGAATAATTGTTAAATATGCAAAGCCTGGGTACTTATGGTTTGGAGGAGACAATAATTACCATATTATATTTCATTTCATTTTTTTTTTCTGGTTTTAGTGAGAGTATCAAATTTTCCCAAAATATTTTACAGTCAATAACTTCTCATTAGTGAAACATTTGTTTTGTTTCTCCAGGAAGCAATCATTAAGTGTTTTGCTAATTGCTATAAACAAGATGAAATGGAGGATATTACATAGACGCACGGAGATACGAATTTTATCTCACGAGTGAGGGTAGCGGGAGAAATATAAGTATTTTATGGATAATTATATGATAAACATCTTTATTACATACATATGAGTGTTTTACTAAAAAATACGCCACCTGTAGATTTCATATCAAACGACATCCGGGATACTTTTCCTTATCCTCACTACTGAAGTTTTCTCTTTTCGAAACACTCGTACCAATGTAATAAAAAGAAAAGTACACGTTCTGTTGAACTAGAATAAAGAATTTTTCCACTCGAAGATAAACTTTATATGTTCGCGCCACCAAGTAATATCCTCTCTTTATCAAATTTTCCCGCTCTCAACTGTGACGCGCAAGAGTAATGTTAAGTGGTTGGTCAACAATTTTCGAGGTTTTTTAAACACACCCACGAGACCTTGATTTAGCCAATTAGAGCACGTATTTAAGATGGCACTACTTTTCACTAACTATCAAAGCCGTGCAGTTCTTTTCCTGATAAGAATAATAGGCAAAATAAATAATAAAACGTCTGCATGCTGGATTTAACCATTTCAGTTCCAGTTGAATTATTAAGTTCTCCCAACGTAATGCCATACTTTTCCTTGAACAAGTTTGAGAGAATTTTACTTTTAATCATCAGTAGTTTGCTTTGACTGATCAATTCTCATTTTCTCATTACCAAATGTCTTATTTTATACTTGTTATGAAAGGAGAAATTGAGTGTTAATAAATTATTAGGAGTGAAAGGCTTAAACCAGCAACACCTAATGGCCAAGATTATTTGTTCCAGCAATGGTCGATGACTCATTCCAGGCATTCACGCAATTTCTCATAACAGTACATTATGATTGAGAGTTTCTGATGAATTATCATTTTCTCATTACCAAATGTCTTATTTTATACTTGTTATGTAAGGAGAAATTGAGCGTTAATAAATTATTGGGAGTGAAAGGGTTAAACCAGCAACACCCAACGGCAAGATTATTTGTTCCAGCAATGGTCAATGACTCATTCCAGGCAATTCTTCATAACAGTCCAATATGATTGACAGTTTTAATTCTTCAATTTTTCGTTGTCGAAATATGAGTTCTCGACATCTCTCGAATTATACGCATCATTCTGCCTCCTCAACTTAACGAATCGTTGAGAACTCTTGCAGCAGACTAAATTGTTCTAAGTTCGAAACAGATATACTCTGACGAACGTCCCCAACTATAGACCGCACCTGGAAACGAACGAACGAAGTTTAACACAGCGTAGCTCGGGGGTTGGGGCTTTGAATGTAGAAGACCCGGGTTCGATTCCCCTACTCAGACCACTGGATAAATTTGACCTCGGTGATCCCAGGGACAAATTTACCACGCTTTGTAAATAGCCAACTGGTTTGCCTCTTATACTACAGGACTCGAAATTATAAAACAATCATGGTTGCATTTTCCAGACTGGTTGCAAAATTTTACGCTCAAATTTAAGGTAGTCACTTCCGGTGGACACTTTTTTATTAGCTGTTGGAAATATAGATTAGCAGCGAAATTGCGACTGCTGTTGAAGCTTTTGTCGCAAATGGAAAAATTTAGTCACAAATGCGACCACATCGGTTGTAATTTCGAGCCCTGTTACCAACTGGGATCCTTAGCTGGGTTATGAGGAATGTGATTTTAATGACACTTTAGAAGAGTTGTCATTAAGTAGTTTTATTTTTTTTTAAACCTAAAAACCATCTGATTTTCTTCGGTTTTTGGTACTTGTCAAAAAACTATCTAATGCTAGTAGAGTGTAAGAGGGAAAACAAATTAATGTAAAGAAGTGATCAAAAAAGACAGTCAGACAGATATAGATATATCAGACAGAAAGACAGATAGATAAGACAGAAAGACAAACAGGCAGACATACAGATCAGACAGATAGACGGACACGCAGACAGACAGATCAGACAGATAGACGGACACGCAGACAGACAAATCAGACAGAAAGACAGAGAAAAACAGATAGATCAGACAGAAAGACAGCCAGACACACAGAGCAGACAGAAAGACAGATGGACAGACAGATTAGACAGATAGGCAAAAAGGTAGAGAGACAAACAAAGAGACTGATCCGACAGATAGACAAACAGGCAGACAAACAGACTGACAGATCAGACAGATAGACAAACAGGCAGACAAATCAGACAGAGAGACAAACAGGCAGACAAATCAGACAGATAGACAAACAGAACATACAGAAAGATAGATCAGACGGATGGACAGACAGACACAAAACCCCTTGAAATTAGATAGAGATCGACAAATGTCAGTCTACGGGTGGAGCCCGTATGTTGATCCCGGGCGTGGGAGCCGTGAGTGATAACCAGTTTACCAACATGACTCCCCTACAGATAATAACCTACCAGCTGTGTGAAAAAAGAGGCCTCCTTGGGTTTCTCAGAATATTTCTCGTAATGATCTAAACTGTCCTGCAGCTTCAAAGTCAATGTGTCATAATTACTACGGATAACCTCCAAAACCTAAACACGTAACAAAACACATTTTGGTCAGTAGGTGAATCATATCTTACACATTGTCTAAATCAATCACAAAAGATAAAAACTACTAGGCGGACATGGTTGGCGCAGTTGGTAAGACCTCTCTTTTCAACCACGAGGTCCCACAGCTTGATCTTGGTACTCTGCCGAGATTCGAATATTTGTGTGGCCTTCCTTTCCACCTAAACTAACTCAGCTTTCCATCCTTCCAGGGTAGGTAAATGACTAGGTAAGTGTCTGCTGGGAGCTAACCTGCGATGGATTAGTGTCCCGTCCAGGGAGAGTCAAAGACTCTCATCCGTTTAACACTAGGGAATCCGGAGATAAGCGCCGGCCCCATGGGCCACTAGGCTCGTATAAGAAATCAAACAACACACAATCACAAACCATCTTCGCTTTCCTATACTTAACCCTTTCACTCCCGGCTGAAATATTAAGTTCTCCCAACTTGAGGCCTTACTTTATATGGACAACCTTGAGAAAATTTCACTTTTAATCATCAGTAGTTTGCATTGTTTGATCAATTCGTTTTTTCTCATTACCAAATGCCTTATTTTGTATTTGTTATGTAGGAAGAAATTTAGTGTTGATAACTAAGTGGGAGTGAAAGGGTTAAAGTATATTTTCTTCAGGACAAGATCGGGCAAAAAGGGAACTGAAGTTACGAGGCAGGAGTTACACAATGAGCTTGCACAAAATAATAAAATGTACATTCATTTGTACTGGTGTGCAAACAAATTAAGCACAGTACAATTTGGGTTACTGATCTTGGTTGAGTTTTCGATTCAGCTAGAGTCTTTATCAAAATAAACTATTTATACAAAATGTTTACGAAGGGTAGACAATTGTATTCACTCACAAAATCAGCGCAAAAGGACTAAAATAATTTCGTGCTTATTCCAATGCGTTTTTATCAAACGCTTTTTCAACCTCTTTTGAAAACTCTCAACTGGTCAGTGATACTATAGTGCAATGGACCTAGGCACATGAGTACTGCTCAGGACAGAGTCGCCGGTCTCTGCCTCACCACACCTCAAAGGCATTAGTGAGAGTGAGTGAGTCTGTGGTACTATGCTCGATGAAGGAAAGACAAGTCTGTATTCGTCAAAAACAATATGTTCTAAAGCAAGTACAAGAAATTGAACCGTGGAATCACCTGTGATCTGGACTTTGTCTATTTAAAACTGAATCGCAACGGAGATGCACTCTTCCCTCATCATTATACTGACGAGGTCTAAAAACGCTTAAATAACTGCCTTCGGTTGAATACCGCATGTTGAATGTGTCTTCAACCATACTCACGTGTAAATACATAAGGTAACTCTCCAACAACATTTAAAATGTATAAACCTTTCATTGCTCTTTACTATATCCTAAGGCACTTGTTCTTTAGCTGTAAAAATTTTGATGCCCAAACGAATTACCATAAAATTTAGGCTTACCAGTGTATTTGACCAAACAACGTAACTCTAGAACCTAGTTTTCGTACTGAATAATAACGGTAAGATGCATTTTCTCCACATTATTTAAATACTTTTAAATTTCTAGAACATTCAGTCTTACTAGTTCCACGTTAAATAGAAGAATCTTTGAGTTTACCTGTTCTTGTGTCAAAGATGATAAATGATTCACCGCCGCCCACGAGTCGATTTTTGGTGTAAAATGATTGATAATTGCCCTAAAAGTATTTTTAAATGAACCATTAAGAGAGCATTTCGCTTTAAGCTTGATAAAAGTAAAATTCATAATGGATAATGGTCACGAGGTAAGATATGTAACTAGTTTAAAGTCTTCATTGATCGTAACATTCGTTTGAATCTAGTTGAAAGCAATAAGATAAACAGGAGGGAAGGGAGTAAAGAAGGAAGGAAGGAAGGTAGGAAGGAAGGAAGGAAGGAAGGAAGGAAGGAAGGAAGGAAGGAAGGAAGGAAGGAAGGAAGGAAGGGAGTAAGGAAGGAAGAAAGGAAGGGTTGGTTGGAGGAGGAAAGGAAGGGTTTGTGGGAGGAAGGAAGAAAGAATGGAAGGAAAAAAGAAAGGAAGGAAGAAAGAAAGAAAGAAAGGGTTAGAGGAAGGAAGGAAGGGTTGGTGGGAGGAAGG
>JAOTRI020078859.1:0-27259 GCA_028564885.2 Zoanthus sanctaehelenae
CTCAACACACACCCTTGGCGTACTCCTTTACAGTAGCTAAAAGATGGAGTTTGATGATCATTAATTTTTACACTGCAAGTAGAATTTTGATACATACATTTTATGAGATTATATGTTTTTCCACAAACATCAGATTTAAGAAGTTTATAGAATAATCCTTTATGCCAAACACTATCAAAGGCTTTCTTTAAATCAACAAAACAAGCAAATATTTTACCGGGTTTAGATGAGTAAGTTACGTGATTATCAATTAAAGTTTTCAAGGTAAATAAGTGGTCTGAAGTTCGAAAACCAGGTGTAAACCCTATCTGACTTTTATGAAGAGGTTTGTTTTCAGATAAAAAAGTTTGCATTCGATCACCAATAATCGAACAAAAGAATTTTCCAAGACAACTAGAAACACTAATTCCCCTATAGTTATTTGGATCACTTACACAACCTGATTTGTATATGGGAGTAATTAAACCATTACACCACTGATATGGATAAATTCCTGCTGATAATATTATGTTAAATAGTTTTCTATACGACTCTTTGAGAATAGGGTAGCTTGTTTTTATCATTTCATTTTTAATCTTATCATTTGAAGCAGCTTTCTTGTTTTTTAATTTTGTTAACGCTTTAGCAATGTCTTTATGATCAATAGTTTTATCTAATGTTGAATGGTAATTACTTGAAGAATTTTCTAACTTTTTCAATGTAGCTTGAAAATTAATCTGGGAGTCAGCCTCAGTATCATTTGAATCTGAGTGCAGCGTTCTGAAGTGTTCTGTCCATTTCTCTGGAGGGACCGCCGATGATAAAGATTTTTCAGTCCTAATCGAATCGTCAGCAGAATGGAGAGCTTTCCAAAAAGTTGACTTAAATTGTTGATTAATTAATTCCTGGATTTTATAATTATAAAAACTCTCTTTCTTAGTTTCGATTAAGGATTTATACGATTTTAATACTTCATGATATTTTTCTCTTAGGTTTTCATCATCTGGATTTCTATGTTTTTCATTCGATATTTTTCTTAGTTTTCGTCTTTGAATTCTGCAATCCCCATCAAACCATTTTTTGCTTATTGAAAAATTGTGTCTTTTGAATTGCTTTTTGGTTTTAGTTAAACGCAATGAAGTTTTAGCTGTCTGTATAAGGATGTCGGTAAACTGTTCAACAGCCATGTTAACACCCTCTTCCGTCTGTGAAAAATTTTTGTTCAAAAAATTTTCAGTCAAACTTTTTATGTTTTGTGACAGAAGTGATTGGCAATAACGTTCCTTAGAATCATGTTCCCAAAGAAATTGCTTTGTTTTTTCCTGTAGAAGGCCATTTTGCCTTTCAATAGATTTTAATCCTTGGTTTTTCTCATAAGACGGTAAAGAGAAATTTCCAATAATTTGCGAGTGATCACTCATGTATGTAGGTGGTCTTACAATAAAAGATTTTACGTATTTAAAAATCTCGTGGTTTACAACAACATAATCAACAACACTAACTCCAGAACGTTTGTGAGAGGTTGGTTGCCCAAAACAGTCACCATTAACCCTCCCATTTAAAATTCTTAAGTTTAAAGATTTACATAACTCAAGTAACCATTTACCATGTGGTTTGGGTCAAGACTGATTGGAAAAAAAAAATAAATAAAATAAACTGATAAAATAAAATAAAATAAACAAATAAATAAATAAATAAAAAAAAAGAAAAAAAAATAAACAAATAAATAATTACTAATGATAAACGAAGAAAAGACAAAATGCAGTTATTTACATATGAAAATGGGTTGTAAGCTTTTCAATAAATTGCTTAACTAAGTTGTCCACAGAAAAATTAGAACTTAGCTGTTGTTGTTTCGCTGGTAAATGGCTAGGTGCCGGCATGCGTTGGAGGTGTGAAGCTATTTGCGGCATTGGTTGCGACAGTCCTTGATTAACAATTCCACTATAGGAGGTCGGAAATGAATGATTGATGTTGTTGTTTCCATGATTGTTAGTGACTTGTGCATGAGGAAGTGGAGGGAACAGCTTTGGCTCGAACTGAAAAGGTTTTCCCTTAAACTGATTTGGTAGTGGCTGCCGTTTCTTTGGATTTAAATTTCCTGTTGGTTTTCCATTTAGAGCAAGGATCAGGTTTCTGGCAAACAAAGGAACGCCAACTCTCTTGTTCAGGTGTTTATTATCATGCAGAGCTGAACTATCAATATTATCGTGGTTAATCAATCGAACATTTGGGAAAGAGTCAATTTTCACTTTAATTAGCTGGTTGATAAGCGGAATGCGACGATCAAGGAAGTCTTTACGCGGAAGTAATACAGAATAATAAATGGTAGTGTTGGGAAACGTGTTTGAAGCATTGATCAGCAAATCAGAGATTTGCTTTGATATTTCATCATTTGACTGAAAATGTTCTAAATCATTTGTACCTGTATGAATAATAACTGCTTCGGGATCGGCCGTGAAGGAATGCGAGTTTACGACGTCTTGTGCTTGGGCTACTGTGTAGCAATGAATAATATTTGCTGTTCTGGACGACCCCCTGCATATTCTACCAGTGTCAATGAACTTACCGTTAGAGTCAGAAAGAATTACAACGTGATTTGAGTGTTTTGTTTTGGAAGATTTATCAACAGACGAAGTTGCATAGCACTTTTCAGTTTCAGATTTGTGTTGTTTTGGTTGGTGTGGTGTTTCTGTTTCTAGCAATTTAGGCGGTAATTTTACGTCGGTTGGGTGGTTAAAAACTTCGAATTTATTATTTAGTGGAATGCTAGAATTGATTAAATTGCACTGTTCTGAGTTTTCTTGTTGTAGTAAAGCAGAAGTGTTTATTGAGACTTCCGATGATGTGGAGATGTTTTTATCTTGAATTTCAGGTGTCACAGCAGAAACATGTGCGTCTGCGGATGGTTGCTTTTCTTCATATATATCTGTCAGCTTCGTCTCAAGCTGTAGAGTGTCCTTCAGAATGTTGTGTTCATTTTGTAACGTTCTGTAGTCATTTTTGATCAAGTCATATTTACATAAAAGTAAATCGTGTTTCTTCTGAAGTTTGGATACTGAATCGGTCAGTGACTGAACTGTTTCAAGCAGATCTTGTACTTTATTGTCGGTCATAGAAAAACGGGCTTTGCGGCTTTTATCAAGTCGCACAATGTTATCACGTAGGTTTTCGGTAACTCCAGAATTTTTTGTCAACGCTAAATCTGTCGACATTTTGAAATCCTCCAAATCCCGATCAAGATGGGCTACTTTGGCCTGAACTCGTCGAATTGTGCGAACTCTTGAAGGAGAAATGTTATTTAGATTATCATCTACAAAAATAATTTCAGTAGCTTCTGCGCTAGATGTGATTAAAGGCTTCGTCGGCGTCGCCGACAAAGGATTTTCCGCATTTGCGGGAACTTTTAGTTGAGTATTATCTGACTGAATATGGGATTTTTTAGCCTTCTTGTTTAATCACGATTTACTTTTTTTAACCTTGAGCTGCTTTTCTTGGAGATTGTTAAAAAATTTGAATTGAGTGTGAGGGCCAAGTACAGTTTCTTCGCTTGAGTCATTGACATTTTCGCGGAGCCAAATGTCAACAAGATCCATTAAAGCCGGGAATTCAGATTCGTTCCATTCGTTGTTATATTTACTTTGCAGCATTATCAAACAAGTCGAAATACTCACTGTAAGTGTAAATATCTGTTCCTCTTTCGAGGAATCGTTGTAGTAAACGTGAACTGATATTCGTTCACTGAGCGAAGGGTTGCTGAAAATCTCTTGCTCCTTCCACTCACACCGGAAACCAGATGGAAGATTTTTGGCGTATCTTTCATGAATCACCCTAATCCATATGAGAATTCATACAGAAGTTGAGCGTGGTATGGAATAGCATAGGCAACAGCCCATACTCTAACATTAACTGAAAATGGAAAAAAATAAAGACCAGAGGTTAAAATATGATGTTAGAGTATCTCTTGTTTGTGTCAATCTTGTTGAAAAGAGCATCTTCATCTCGAAGACACTTGGCTGCTTTTCCCAGAGCTTGCCTTTAAAGTTTCTCTGACCCTGTTTCATTCTCTGTTTTTAGGCTATCAATTGATCTGTAACTATACTTAGCTGGAGCTACAGCTTGTCTTTCTATTAATCTGATGGAAAGATTATTAGTTCTCTTGCTCTGATCACTATAGTGTTCTTTGACTGCTCTTGCAACAAAGGCAAGACCACAGCCTAAATTCTTCACACCAGACATATCTGATCTATCTTTCTGTCTCTGCAGGTGAAACGGGCCTATTTGATAATCTTTGTAGTTTGAGTAACTTACGAACTTAAAATTGTCAGAAAACTTTCAATCTTTCCTCTTTCCAATGCCAACTTGTACATTAAATTGAGTAGGTGCTGCCATGTGTTGATCTCATTGTGAACTGGCTTTGGCCTTTGACGATCGGCGAAGATCCCAATATGTGTTTCTCCCAATTACCTGAGGCCATTTTGTGCCATAAAGGACAACTCACGATTATCTGCCTGTGCAGCTACCAAGGTTGATGGCAAGGACTTTCTGAATGCGTCCAGTTTGGCAAGATCTGCTGCTCCTCTTTTTTTGAGATGGGGTGTCCATGTGTCTGATTCAAGATAGCCAATAGACCCACCCATTTTTTACCCTTATGGACATTTGCATTAGGAGATGGATATGTACCTGCTTGATTCATCTCATTGTAGGCCCAGGTTTGCCAAGACTGGTCTGCACTTGGCTGGAATTCAGCAGTACACTGATGACTGCAGGCATTGAAAAGGTTCCCCTCCATTATCTGCATTTCATCTATGTGATGTTTCCATTACTCGATCCTTCTCTGAAACAGACAGACAATGGAGTTAGTAATGCTTCTTCCTACTCCTTACTATACCTCCAAAATTCCAACAAGTCAATGACCCAATGGACATGCCCAAATCTCTTGTTTCTGGAGCACCATCATTTGAGAATTGAATAATAAAATGGACCTCATTTTTAATAAACCACATGAGGTTCTTCTGAAGTCGTGGTAAACGGAAGTGTAAGTCTAATATCAATTACACCAAGCCAGTTACAGTGCGAGATACTCCAGAATGATTAGAGATGTGTGACACATGGCTAATATCTAGACTTCTAACAAAGCTATCTACCTTTTCATCACTTACTATGCGAGGGAGAGAAATATCTAAACACTTAATATTTTAAGGCAGCCATACTTCCGTATTTGCATCAAACACTGAGGTTTGAGTCAATTAATTTAAATTTTCGACGACTAAAAAAAATTCTGGTATTTAAGTGCAACAACAGCTTGTAGTTGCTTAGGTGAGCTGTTGTGATCTTTAAGTGCCTTGCTAACTACACATTGGAAATATTTGCATTTTGGCACTGAGTGTCTTAGCTTGCTCAAGGTCATTTTCAAACAACAGCCAGCACATGACATTAATATTGTTTTTAAATAATTAAATGTCAGTAAGCTTAGTTGGGTTGCATGAGTGGAATAAAAATAATATTCTTATTGAAATGTATTCCTTTACATACATATATGAGTTTTGTTTACGCACTAACTATCTGCAGCAGCTCATCTGTACAATACAACAATGCACAACGAACCAGGATGGCATATAGATAGAAATGAATGGAACAATATAAAATCGAAATAGAATTTGACAAACTTTCTCCGCATGCTTCTCTCGAGTGAGACTTGCTCTTAACGTGCGGAGATGTCCCCCAAGCTAAAAAATTTTGCCTGGTAATCCGATTGCTGTTGTTGGCGCTCTTGTTCAGGTTCTTCCTTCAGCTGTGTTTTGAGAGAGCTTCATACTTGGAGAGTTCTTTCCTCCCAAAACCCATTAAAGGGCCGTTTAATTTCACGTATTCTTTTGTATCCCACAATTTTACTACATTTTCTACCTCTTTTGCAAAGCAAACTGCTACTGAAACATAACACAGTACATGATCACAAGTTATCTAGTCGTCAAGGACGTGACAAAATACAAAATGGCAGGCAAAGCTCGAAGTGCAAATCAAAACCCCTATTTACGCTCGCAGTACTTACAATTTCTTTTCTTCTTCGATAGCCCCACTGGCAGCCATAAGGCTAATCTTCGATTTGAACTTTGGAAGTATATCCTTATATGGAACAGGCCAGAAGAAACGACGAAAAACTGCCCTATACCCTGTATAAACGCACTTCGAACGCGGACGCACTAATTTCTGTTTTGTAACATGAAGAAAAAAAGTTCAGCCATGGCACGAAACGAAACGCGCTTCAAAACAATCACGTTAGAAGTCGGTCTTAGGCAATCAGCTTTTGTTGTTTTCCACTCTCCGGCGATTGCGAGCCGAATCGTGTCAGGTGACCGCGTGACGAGATTTATATTTATTATTTTCATATACGTTTGTCGATGATGAAGAGATAACTTATGTTATTTTACACATAAAACAAAGTAATTAGTATTAAGAAATATCTGATACCAAATTCGTTCGTTATGAAAACTTTCTACCAGGGAGTGATTAGTAAGCATTCCGCAAGTAGCAGAAAATAAGCTGTTTTCACTATTAGTTTTGGGTTGAACGAAGCGAGCAAATTTTCCTTATTAGTATTTAAAAAAACTTTTTGTTCTTACTACAAGAAGAAATTTGTTTGCTCTTGATATGATATATTTGATGCAATTTATAAAACTTAGTCTAGCTGGAATTGAAGGCTCGAGATTCGTTTCTTACAGCCGTAGGAAAGTGATGAATTGCCTGATAAAAGCTTACGGAAGTTTCGATCTGAGTTAATTTGTTTTGGCCGTTAATGAAATCTTGGCACTTAAACATCTTAAACTGAAATGTAATTATCCTGGCTGTTTATGCAAACTCAGCACTTAAACTTTGTGACTTGCTTTCACTACGGTCATTATAAGTAACGATACACTTTATGCGGTATTTTCAACTTGTAAATTATCTCTCGGTTGTTTAAAATAATGCCGTTAGTGTTATAAATTGTTGTTTTCGTATTTATTTTTGTAAGCGAGGACAAGACCGTTGAAAAATTTGAAATTCAAAAATATTTGAGTTACATTACTTTGCAAATTCAATTCTTCAATTAGGGATTTCGAAAGTGGTCTGGGTACGAGTACGACAAGCGTGTTTTTTGGCCAGAATGACTTTGTTTCGAAGACGAATTTATCGTGTTTTCTTGTCATTTAAGATTTCACATGTATGTCACTGTAAAAAGCAAAGATTCTTACACAACTGACATCAATACCAGAGAAATTAACGTGAAAGCGAACGAGAAAACGATTAAAATATGAGACCGGCTTGGGACCATCGAGCAAAAGTTGTTTGTCACGGACCAAATTGGTTTTAGGGGATGCAGGTACGTTTTTGCTTTTCCGCGGCACTTAATCCCCCTGTACTGCCCCCAAAAGTAAAAATTTGGAAAGTAAAATGCCTGAGGATAAATTTGGTACGTGACTCCATGCAAGATTGAAATTGAATGGATGCGAAATCTTATTGTAAACAGTTTAGATCAAGGTTTTTGTCTCTTAACAAAAGATTCAGGAAAGGAGGTTAGTAGTATGATTATTTTTATTGTTTCTGCTTTAATTTGGGATAATTTTTAAAGAATCAAAGCGATGATTTAACCCGCGGAAATCGATTTACTTTTCAGTGTCCGTGGGTGACTTGGCCGCGGCGCCACGGCCATGTCATCTTCCTCACTCGAAGAGTCGGATGTCATCCCAGTTTCCAGAGAAGTATTGACACGAATAAGTTCTTGTACAAATATTGAATTAAGTTCTGTTAGTTGTTCCCGTATTTTTATCAATTGTAAAATTGTAACGAACTTTTGTATTCATTCTTCTGAAGATGGCATAAGTTATGCCGAAACATGTCAAGAATAAAAACCTTATTCGTGTATGTGAGAGTTATTTTATCAATTGTACTACTACGATGTTATTGTAAAATTGTGCTTGAATTAAATAAACAGCGATCCAGTGGAAATTTTAGCTGGAAAGAATTAACAAAATGGTTGTTTACTCTTGCAAAGAATCGACCATCTGATATTCCTGATCATAAAAGTGTACGTTCATCTGTAATGAGAGTAGTTAAAGAAAAAGCAGAACTTTCTAAGAATAAAAATTAAAAATGCTTTAGATGAACTACTCGCTTCTGAGTTTCAGTTTCCAGCAACAGTTGTACGAGAAAGTCGAGTTGGATCTTGTTCAAACAGTAAATCTGATACTGACAGGACAGACTCTGATCAGACTGATGATGCAGAAGCTGTTTTAGCAATGAGCAAATTAGTTGAGGAAAGAACAGTTGAAATAGAAAATTTACTTGAAACCATAACAGAAAATAGCAAACAGACAGCCATACTGACTCAGTCCCTTAAGGAATTGTCACTTTCAAAATTTAAAATTGATGAAGAATTAAAAAAAAGGAAAAAAGAAATGACAAAATTAAAATCCAAGCACTCAAAGACAACTGAAAAATTAAATGAAGCAATGAATAACTTGAGTTGTGCTAAAAAAGATTTGATAAATTCTAAAAGGAGAGAAAAACGAAAAGAAGCCACAATAAAAAATTTGAAAACTGAAAACCGGGAACTGTTGCAGATGGCAGGTGCTTCAAAAGGACTGTTAGTGGATTTGGAATCTCCCAAAAAGGCCACAAGGCTAGAACAACATGAAGCAAGTCTCATAAGATAAAAGCTAAGAAGCTAGAAGAAAAATTAGCATCAAATGAAGAAAATGTTTTGCTTAAATCAACTATAAAAGAAAAAGAAGAAGAAATAAAATATCTTGAAAATGAAAACATGCAACTTGAAGAAAGAATTGAAGAATTTATAAATCATGAAGTACAGCTTTTCATATGGCACATATGATATAACAACAGCTGATGGGAATCAAGGGTTTTGGGTTTAAGGGAAATGTTTGAGGGTACCGTACGCGTACTGCAAGAACCCAACTTGAAACTATGAAAGAAGTTCTTGCAGACATTGCAACTATGGGTAATACTAATAACAGTAACTTGTTTGTTCAAGAAATTGTTTTTTCTGCCTTTGGTGAAACAGACCGGCTAATGGGTTAGTCAGAGGTCTTGTGAGTTTATAGCTAGAGGTTCAGGACAAAACACTGTGATTGTTCCAGTGAAATTATTTTCAATTGTAATAAGCATGTATAAAGCATGTATAGAGCTTTGGTGATGGTAAAGGAGTTGATTAAATGTACCTGTTTCAGTCTGGTACAAATTTGCTGTTTCCATGTGGTAGTTACAAAGATGAAAATTTTGGTGTACTATGAAGCTTAAGGTTGCACTTGAAATCCCTTGCTATGGCAACTGCTACTTTGTTGCCATGACTACTGAGACTTCTTTATTAAGAGAAGTTTCTATTTCAATAATTTTCCATTATTTAAAATTGCATTTCTCCTGTTTATAAGGGAGAAATAAAAATATCTCTGTTGTCATGGCAACTGAAAAAATTGATTTTTTAGGTTGCCAATTAACAAATTAGAATACAAGTATATCAGAAGTAGTGTTTTGGCACCTATTCGAGTTTCTATGATGTCAAAATTTGCATTAATGCTTCAAAATTAGTAGTTTTTGCTGGTTGCTATGGCAACCTGGTATCCATGTCAACTAATGCTGACACCAAAATAAAGAGAACACTGAACTGTATAATCTCTCCGAATTTCATGTAAAAACATTGAGGGGTTCGAAAGTTACAGCCTTAAACAACTGAATTTCAGAGTAAATTTGTCATTTTTGGTTCCATTTTGCACCATTTTGCTTCAGTGAAAGTCTTAGTAAACCATTTCCACAAAAAGCTCGAAAATTAAGTCTTTGAAAATTGCTAACTTTGCAACCAATGGGCCGATTTCAATAATTTATGTACCAAAATTTTTCTAAAATCATGCTTAATCTATTTTAACAGCTTTTGAAACCATGCTGTAAACTTCAAAAATCCGTTGACCTCCCTAGTAATAGTAAGATTTTAAGCCTGCTACACACGTACCGATTCTTTGTCAGGATGCCACCGATTTTTCGTCGGCGACAGAAAATCGGTGTGTGTGTACTAGTTTCCGACGAGTATCCGACAAGATTTTTCGTCGGCGATCAGAATCTTGCATGTTTGATTTTAAAACGTCGGCCGAATAACTGTCGGCTCGTCTGTGGCAGACCCCGACAAATTGTCGGGAGCAGAACTTGGTTTAACCAATAGCAGAGCGTTATTAAACCACGTAAGTCAGCAGCTAGATTCAAGATGGCGGCGCCACGAGAGGAACAGGAAGATGTTGTTGATCAGGAAGATCTCGCGTCAACTGATGATGGTGTATCGTCTTTGGAGAAAGAAGATCTTTTTGTGGAATTGTGGCAGTCCCGGCCGTGCCTTTATGATATAATTATTGGTGATTACAGCAACAGGATCAAAAATCGAAAGCATGGCTTGAAATAGCCACAAAATTGGAGATGCCTTGTGAGTGAGGTTTGGACTTGCGCTTGCATTGAAAATTCATATTTTGGCACATATTTATTACGATTAGTTTTCTGACTATGTTGTAGTTGCTGTAAAGAATGAGAGCTTGCATTTGATAGATCGTACTTCAAATTTGTTGATCATTTGTAGTATCAAAAGTAAAGATCATGTTGGGCCACACACACCATCATGGTCCATGCATCATTGTTTATGCCTGTGCCTGTGCCTGTGCCCTTAAATTAGGCCCTGTTCTCAATTACCTGGCTCTTGAGGATTCCCGGGAGGTGATATAAATTTTTAAAACATTTTGCATTTATTCCAAACTTTTGCCAGTACTTTTTGTTGTTAAAATGTGATAGTAAAGCATGCTCATACTTCATACTTGTAAGTACATACTTTTTTAGTTCAGAACTGTCTGTGACAGGTGTTGAAGCACAAATAATAATTAAATATTTGCAGCTTTTTAAAAAGGTTTTTGGAGATAAATTTTGCTAGAACTTGCTTTAATTTTTTTTAAAATTTTACTATATAGTATCTACAGTTCAGAAGAGGGCCAAGTGGAAGTGGAAAAAAACCACAATCTAGAAAAGTAAAGTGGATGTTAGAAAAACTACAATTTATCAGCCCATTTGTTGGCACAAGAAAGTCTACTTCAAATCTTGATGTAAGTTTACTTCAAGCTTACTGATACAAATTTTGTCTTTATTGAGAAGATCTGGTTGTCAACAAACATGTAGAATAATTACTTTAATGGTTCAACCAATATAATAGATTTCGGAACACTACCACTGGAAGCAAGGTCAACACATATACTATTGTTGATATATTTTTTGTAATGTTCTTGTTGGACCTACATTATATATGCGGTATTTCCTCAAGTGTCTAAGATGATTGTTAAATAGCCGGGATCAGAAACAGCTTCTTATTTGTGGCAGAGGGAGGAGAAGTGCTTTTTCTCTTTATTGGAGGGGCTAGGTATTTTCAAGCTCAAATATTGTACAAACGTAGTTATGATTTTTTCATTCAACATTTTCAATCTTTCAAAACAATATTTGACATAACTTGATTAAAAACCGTCACCAGTAATAAAAAAATTATTGTCAGCAGAACACTGAGACTATCAACAATTATATTCAATTGCTGCTACTAAAGTAAGGGGAACTTTTTGTAAGAGAACACTTATTGGGGTGTATGGTATTATATTTTTGATCCTCTGAGAGGGTGCATATTCTTGTAAAGGAAGTACAGCTCAACCAACAACATAATATGCAAGGACCATAAATAGCAAAAAAGACCTATAACAATAGCAAAACTTAAAACAATAAAAAATACATGTGGAGATATATTTGCAAGAATCAAATAATATTAAAAAAATTAATTACAGATAAGCAAGGTAAAATTTTTGTTTGTTTAATTAATTCACAGCGATCAGAAACACCAAGTGAAACCACTGATGAAGAGTTTGATCAAGTAAGCAGTGGTGCAGAAGTTAAGTCAACAAAACGACCAATTGAACTGAAAAAGCAACAGAGAAAAGCAAAGAATGATCAAGAATTGGAACTTCTGAAAAGGATTGCACATTCTTTAAATGATCAGGAGTCAAGTACAGATGCCAGTGTCACATTTGGCACATATGTTACTCAATGCTTGTGGAAACTAGAGGAAAAAAATCGTTTGATTGTACGACACCAAATAGAGAACATATTGTTCCAAGCTCAAATTGGGCAATTGGTTCCAGTTGCTCCCTCCCAGCACCAACAGCCTGCCCCTTTTGTGCAGCCGCTTCCTCTGAGATACCAATCACAGCCAGACAATGATGTGGCATCACAGCATTCATTCACATCTTTACTCCACAATCCACATATCCCATACGATTAACAGTGTGGATTAACAACAGTGAGAATGAGTGTTCTGTTAATATTGATTGGATGTGACTGCAGGGTTGATTCTTTTGGACTTTAGAGTTTTTATAAAACAAGATTCTGTTTGTAAGGTAACTGATCCTCCAATTGCCTTTTCATTATTTTTTGCCAGTCCAGTATTTGCAAAAAAATTGTTTTGAAGTTTATAGTTGGGGTTTTATCTCATTAATTATTGACAAAGAAGGTCTGTTAATATTAGTATAATAACAAAGATTGTTCAAAATTTAGAGCGCACAAATAAAATATTGTTATGTTCACAGTCTTATCTTGGTTTGTATTCGGAAAAAGAGAGACATTGTTTTTAATGACGCACAATTATTATTTGCTTTATGTTTTAAATATCACTAGGTGTTGATGTTTTACATATACCAATATCCAAGATGAAGTATCTTCAGATTTTGATTTGGTGATAACATCATGCAGTGAAAACTCAAAAACCAATTAACAATATTACATTGACTATTCTAGTACTGTATATGGTATCAACAGTATATTTTTGATTTACACAATCATGCTTTCCTGCCATGGGACAGCACCATCTGTTACAAAATATGTTTTTAAACCATCTCGCTAATACTTTGCTTTCCAAGATGCATTTCTCTGATAGCCTTTCTGAAGAGCAGTTAACTCAAGTCTATTTTTTAAAGAACTAGTGGCTCCAGTATTATCTGATGAAAGTTGAGATTTATATGTTGCTACTAAGTGTAGCACTAAATAATTATGTAAACAACATGCTGCAAGCACAATGATTTCTACTTTTTCTGGAGCTAGTGCAATTGTTGAAAGAAAAACTCTGAACCTATTTGCTAAAATCCCAAAAGCATTTTCCACCACTCTTCGAGCTCGAGACAGCCGGTAGTTAAAAATCTGCTTATCTTTCTCAAGCTGCCGGTGTGAAAAGGGCTTCATTATTCGTTCAGATAAAGGGAAAGCATCATCTCCAATTAGATGGTATTTGCAACTGGGGTTTTCTTCGTCACTTTCATCTTCATCTGGTAGTTCCAGCCTGTTTGCATCAAGTGCTTGTTTCAGTGCTGAGTTTTCATACACTCCAGCATTGCCACTTCTTCCTGGAGCACCAACATCAATGTACAGGAACTTATAATTAGCATCAACTACTGCTAATAATACAATACTGAAAAAATGCTTGTAATTAAAATACACTGAACCACTGTTTCGTGGTGGTTTAATAGCAACATGTTTGCCATCTATAGCTCCTAAACAAAAAGGATAGTTCCAGTTTTCTTGAAACTCATTGGCAACCCGTTTCCACTCTTCAGATGAATTTGGTGTCTGAAAGAGATAAGAACAGTAATACTGATGAAAGAAAATAAGAAAAGCACCCTCAAAATTAAAATTAGTGTTTCATTGTGAACAGTTTTGTAAATTTTTCATGGTACAATGTTCCCTTGTACATGACGAGCTCCCAGAAATACTGTCCCTCCAATGTTTCGCTGAAGTTCAATAAAAGCAAGTTTATGCACCTAAAGTATGATTTTATCCCATGGTAATGCAGGGTTGCCACAGCCATAGTTGTTTGAAATTCCCTGACTTTTCCCTGACTAATGTAAAATTTCCCTGACCAACTGAATTAACAATTTCACAAATTAGTCATGATAATGGCCTCCAACCTCCCCTCACAGCCATCCTCTCCACCCATTTGTTAAAATGCTTTCAGCAAGACACACGCAGTGTACATGAATTGATAGTTCCTTAACGTAACATGGAAAAAGGATTGATTTCCTTGGAAACCTAACATCGGCTTGTCGTTCAATTAAATGAAACAATGTCCTACTAATCCAACATGTGTCATGTCCTTGAAAAGTACCAAAGATTTTGAAATGTTAGAAAACAATGAAGACAGACGAAAAAAAAAGTGTGTGATTTCATAAAATTTCACTTTTCCCTGACTTTTTTCAAAGATGTAAATTTTCCCTGACTCAAAGTGAAATTCCCTGACTTTTCCCTGACCTTGAAGAATTTTTTTCCCTGATCTGTGGCAACCATGATGTAGCCATGTATTACTTGTATTCAAACCACGCTCAAACGCGTTCTTCTAATGTTTTTATAAAAACAATGAGCTTAATTACCTCCCAAAGGACTTACTGATAAATTCTAAAACAAGGTTTTTCCAACATTTCTTTAACGAATTAATTTAAATTTTTGTCAAATTTCAGTGAATGCTTCAAATGCTATTTGCTTCTGAAAATTATGTTCTTCGAGTTAATTTTGAAAAGTTCGACTTTTTTTAAAATTTCTTTTCATCTACAACGTTTTGTGATTTCCATTTTATTCTATTTAAACATATATGGCATTTTAATTATTTGCTTATCTAGTTTATGCAAGCATCTTACCAAAATCCTATATTTTATAAACATGTGATGAAACGCCAGGGCCAATCCATCCTCTATATTATTAAACAATATTCAGTAGGCCCCAATACGGAAATGTTACTGCAATAACCCGCCACTATCATTATTATAATTTGTTTATATTCATATATTCAGCAAATTTGTTTTTAGAGAACGACTAATGCGCCGTTCAAATAGATCACCATTGTGTTAATGACTTAGGGTTTAGGTTTATTCGCCAACTCGCAATAGATAAACCGAGGGATTTATGGTGGCCACTCTTATTATATTACAAAGTTGTTCGAACCAAATAGTACATAAAATTACATAAAAACTAAAATACATAAAAAATTGGAACTAATCAATCAAACAAACAGCAGAGTATCCATGACATCAACGAGGACAGAACTGAGAACAAACATATAAAAAATAAATTGATCACTTACCTCAAAAGTTTTCGCCATTTTTACAAAACCACAGCTTGAAAACATTAAAAGAAATTATTTCCATAAACTCGACTGCCCCAAATCTGAGCTTTGTTGAGAAAACTCTAGTATGGAAGCGACAAACCCTTTTCAAACAAGCAGTCGGCTTTGCGCGTCGCGTCGAAACCAAAACTTTGTTGCCATATCTACACACTGGCATCCAGCCGCGGCCGCGTAAGCTTTGCTGGGGGTCGAAATGGATTTTTCTGTCAAGCCTTAAGTACACTGAGTGGCGTGACACAACAAAAAGAACAATGTTGGTGTTTCGACTCGTGCTAAAACCCATACTAAGCAGTTTATAATTATATGTTGAGCTCAGTTTTAGTGATAAACAAACGTGGAAGGACACTTACACACTCATCGAGAAACGCATGCACGAGCAAATTTGGAAAAAATGTCAATTGCTTGGGTAACAAACAATACACATTTTATGTAACAACAATACAAAAGGTTTTTCAATCACTGGATATACATACAAGGATAATATAGAGATATGGATATGGATATAGTTCGTGATTTGGTGAAGAAGGGATGGAATAACACTGTAATGAGCTCAAAGGATTATTTCAAAAAAAAACTTCTTGCTTAAAAATATAATTCAGTGACAAAAAATAAAGATATATCATATGGCAATTATGTTCAAGAATAATTGTAATCATTCTTTAGAAAATCCGCATTAAATTTGGCAAAAATAAAAATTAATATATCTTTCAAAAATGCTGTAAATTGAAATGGTGTGATTTGTTGGCATTTTCATACGCAAAAAGATTTGCAAGAGTTCCGCACCAGATGAGGTTAGTTCAGTAACAATACTAGTAAAGTAAAACAATACCCCCTTAGGTAAAAGAAATTTTTTTAAAAACATACTTGACTGAGTATTAGAGAAAAAAGCAGCTCTTTCGTTGAGACCCTTAGAGATCGATCCCCGCACTACTTAAACAACTTAATACCGCTAATTGAGAAACTGGACGGAAGGCATACATTTATAGTATATTTCCCTACATAACTCACTTACCTTCCTCAAACTAAGATGGAATGCTCAGAGCGGTCGTCCAGAAGCAAATTTCAAAATACAATTTCTTTGGCTTGCACTTGAATAAACTTGAAGAGATACAAAATCGCCAAGATTTTCCCGACACTTAATAAAAATCTTCTACCTACACACTACAGAAGAGGAAAGAAGCTAACTTTCTCATTAATGTCCGGTGACGTGTACCTTGATCGATAATTAAAACAGCTGTAAAGACAGCTTTCATGACCGCGGCGCGTGTAAGCGTAACCCCCGAGGGAAGTAAATATTGACAGGTTGTCCATAGAACTTAAGCAACTGATGTATTTTCAGCAGGCTTTCATTTTTCTTCCCCTAGACATGTGGCGCTAATATACCAACTTAACGCCCAACATGTACGACAGAGGCGGTTAGAGTGAAAGTACAAGAAATTTTTAAAAATCGTATCTACCGAGCTGTAGTTTCTAGACAGTTATTTGAAGTTTAAAAATGATCGTGCTTTAGCCCTTGTGTAGTACTAGAAAGATTACAGAGCGGGTGAACACATCAAAAAAATATATGTATCACTACCCGTGTAGTATGGTTCAAAACCGTCTCTTTCGATATTGCTATCACAAAGGGAACCAAACTCTTATCATCTACATGGTGCATGTGATGTGACCGCTTAACCAATATCCAGCTAGGGCGAGGTTGCAAGATCTTAGTCTCCTTGTCCCCACGTCCAGGGTTAACTATCATTTTTCAATCCCTTGTTCTACCCACGAACTTATAGCTCTATGTGATCATTTATTCCGCCGTACCTATATAGGCTTTCCAGTTCAACATCCACTTCACCCAAGTGAAAAAAGGCACAAAAACATCCGTGCGAGTATGCGTGAAGCACAAAAAATAGAAATATTTTCTTTTTACGCTTATTTTGTGTTTTACGACTTTGAACATCCGCGAAACAAGCATATGCAAAAATAAAAAAAAAAAAAAAAACAGCACACAGACCAATTTTCGCACATGTATTTTTCCATTTCTTGTGCGTAATTCACGTTTGTGAACATTGCTTATGCCTGTGCTTCACAAGTGAGAACCGGGATCGTCCAGGAAGAGTGCTCAACACGGTCAGAAACCAGGTGAGCAGCAGCTCCTATATTGGGCGGCGAACTACTACGTTTGGAGAAGGATTCATCTTTGCACATGCATTATTAATGTCAGAATTATCATTATACGCGTTAAGGCACTTCAATATCTCTCAAAAAAGCCAAGTCCCTCTCAGACATACTCATCCTCAATGTAAAAACCTGTGAAAATTTTAGTTTGATCACTATTATGTTCGTTCTATTGTTTTGACATTGTTTTCTTTGTCTCTGTCACTCGTGAACTTCACGGTTCTTACACCGACGTAAACCCCTTTAAACATACAAAACTACAATTATAACAATGATTAGAGAGCAGCTCATTATTTACGTATTCAAATTATGAGTAAAGCACCCTTATTACAACATTACGATGACTTTTTTGTGCTGGCCATTTTTGCTTTAGACGTTTCGCGGTAGAACGAAAAATCTTGCAACTCCTGCGGTACTCAACACGCATCTGCATCTCACTTTTTAATTCTATCTAATTAAATGCTTTCTAAAGTATAACAATTCTTCTGCAAAGTGCAAAAATAGTTTGTGTTTGTTATTAGGGTATTTCGAGCAGTTAATAAAAATATAACAAACATTTAGCTTGCTCCAATCGTAGATATGCAGACTCGATTTCATTTTTTCGGTTTCAATGTTCCCCATAAGCTCGAGTGTAAAATGTAGAGTCAAATATGTAACAATGCTCAAATTATTCGAAAAGCAACATCGCTCGACTTTGTTACTTCCTGCGGTAATTCTTATATCTATCAAACCGACCGGCGCGGCCGGCTGAAGCGTCTTCACTTTCTAACTGCATTTCGTGGCTTGGCTAGAAGCCATTTTGATATTGCAGATTGGCTGTATCAATATATTTGTTCTTAATTTCTTTGAGAGCTGCTTGAAATGACGGAAATTATTAATAAAGTTTCAGGTGCTAAATTAACGGGGAAGGAAAGTGTAAAACTTATGAAAAATTTAAATTAATTTAGTAAATAGAAAATAAGTACAAAATTTTAAGTTTTATTCAGATTCTTTATTATCAGATACTCTCAGTTCCTTTTGGTTTAAGTAATAAATAGCTACATTATTTATCCTGACATATATTTACAATCTCAACTCTAACGTATCTCAGTGAAACTACAATATATTGATTTCCTCACTATTCCATACATGGGACAATTACGTTCATATGAACTGAACAGTCAGCTATTTATTGGCAATGGATGAAATAGAACAAAAAATAACACGAATAATTGCACAACCAAGAGTTGAAGGAGAATCACGTTGGGTTGGCTAGAGGAGTTAGTACGTATTTATTTGTATTTTTAATCTTTTGTATCGAAGCACCATCAATTACGGTCAATAAATCAAGTACAACGACTACAACGAATTTGTGCGATACTTGTTAGTTATGCCGCCAACATCGATGAATTTAATATAATTTGGCTCTAAAGGGTTGTAATGTATGGGCTTCCATTTTAACAGAAGCAATTTTTTTGTGAACTATGATGCTTTACATTATTTCCTAATGTTTTTGTTATTTATAATTTATATTTACATTATTCTTTAATCTTTTGTTAACTATAATTACAGTTTAAGCCACTTATTGTTTTTTTTTGTGATTATCATTTATACTTGATTTTTGGCAGACTGAAGTTTTGTAATCAATGCAATAAAGAATGGCAAATATTTTCCAGCTGCACACTGTTACACCCTGATCACTTTAACCAAACTGAACAAACTCTAATCTCGTAGACAAACACTACCGCATTACTCAACAATGAACCTAGAACCTAGAACAAGAACTTGTAAGAACCTAAATGGTGCTCATTTACATTTTTCGCAATTCTTAATAGCCAATTTTTATATTATTCTGATAATCTATTCAATTGCAAACTTCCTCTACTCCTAACTTCTTATTTAGAAAGTTCTCCCCAAAATAATGAAGTCTTCAGGAGGGTCATCTTTTAACGCAACGTCGTGAAATCCAAGTTTGGTATAGAATTCCAAAGCGTCCCTGTTGGTAGAGTTAAGTTCACAATACACTCCAGTTACTCCTTCGTCTTTAAGGGCTGATAACATACATGCCAAAAGTCGCTTTCCTAATTCTCTGCCCTGCAACAAACAAGGAAACTCAAAAAGTAAATCAAAACTTATGTACATATTTTACTTGAATTTAATACAAAAGTCATCGTCAATATCATTTTCAGGGAGCAAGGAGAAAAACAGGGGGCATCAAGAAAAACGATGAGTATCAAGAAAAACAATGTGCATAAAAAAAAACAGGAAGCACCAAGAAAAAGTTTGGTTTATAGATTTTTTTGCAGAAAGCTTCAATCTGGCATGTTGATTACATCAAGGCTCGTCTTTAGAGATATGAACAACTATTAAAGTTACAAAATGGGGTTAAATGATAAAGTGTTGTAGTGTCAATCCTTCTAATTACAAAGTATCTTTACTATACATATTGTGCTAATTTTAATCATCAAGTAGATTATTAACCAATAAATCACTTATTAGTTAATATCAACAATGATATGTTTATAAAGCTAATTATCATTAACATTTATATTAATTAAGTAATTTAGTTAATTAATTAAAATAATTATCTAAAAACTAATCCAAGTTTCTTGTGGTCCACACATATCAGTAAAAGAGAACATACCTGTGCACGTGGTAGAATGTCAATACGCACGTGTGCTTTATACTTGGCATACAAATCATTGGGGAGAAAGAAATCTGGATTGTGAAAGCTGTCAGCAATACGTTCCGAATACGTCCACTCATCACAATTCCCTTCTGGTTTACTATATACCTTGCACATCTAAGAAATACAAGTGTCAGGATTCAACAGTTATTTTAGATAAAAAAGTTTATACGAGCGACAAAGTATTTTAGACAGAACCTTAATGTTTATTATATTTCTTAATTTAATCTTCGATATTCTAAAACACGGATGATGAGATTAACTTCAAATTGGGCAACACCCAAGTATCTCCGTGCCGAGTTTAAACAGGTAAAAGGCCAACACAAAGTCTACCTGCAGGATAATTTTTAGCGAACGATATCTATAGTTAAAATCAAGGTAAAATAAATAAAAATAGTTTCCAATAAAAACAGTTTTCCTAACATTTTCGAACACAATTGTTCATCTTTAGAGTTTTACCCTGATAAACAATTGTGTTCGAAAACGTTAGGAAAACTATTTTTATTGGAAACTATTTTTATTAATTTTACCTTAATTTTAACCTTTTTAAAACATGCGAATTATGACAGATACTGTATGTATAGTGATTGCAAAGATTATAATCACACATATTAATCATAGAAAGGATATACTCAGTATGTATAGCACAACGTGCTCACTGCTGGTAGCTAACTTGAAGCCACTATTTTGGACAATTTTGGCATTATAAATACACTTCCACAAGCATTACTTTTCTATCAATTCAAAGTATGAAGGTGTGTACAGTAGGTAACACATACAAACTCAATAAATATTACAATATATTAGAAAAGCCACTTCTTACATCTGGAAGACACTCTTCTTTGCATTGTTCATAAAACTGCTTAGCATCTGTTGTTGCTACTGCATAGCCACAGAGCCCATACTCATCCTCGACAACAAAAATGTTCTCAGGACAGATTTGAATGTATGGTTTTATAAATCTGCAATTAACAACACAAAATATTGATCAGATTTTCATCAGACAACGGCACATTTCTACAGCCGCAGAAGTAGTAGTTAAATTGGTAATAGTAGTAGTAGTAGTAGTAGTAATTGCAGTAACAGAAGTAGTAGCAACTGCTGTAGCAGTAGTATAGTAATGATCATAGTAGAGGAACTGAAGTACTGCAGTATATACACGTGGCATTAATTGTTGTATTAGTAATTATGGCAATCAAAGTCATCGTAGTACGAGTAGTAGTAGCAGTATTGGTATTAAAACTTTTCAGAACTTCTCGAGTTTGTGGTTTAAAGATTTACACCCCCTGTCAACCAAACAAATGCCACATGGGAAGCTTGCCACCAATGTGTTTTTAAAATCATTATCTGTAACTTAATGTTCTTTGTCCATGTCATGTTCATAGCTTGGTGAAAACTGACAACATTTTGGATAATTTAGTGCACATTAGTGCTCTGCTTTCAAATTCTTCCTAACATTAACCTCGTTTTGTACCTACAGCTGTCATGGGTTTGTGTAAGAGGATGAGGGATGTAACTAATAACCACACGGTACACAAGAGGACGGTCATTTTGAAAATTAAAACAGACTACAGAAAAAGCATTTGATCGACATCCCTCACCAAAGGCAAGATTTTTTTTTGCTATAGCTTTACTCCTTTCAGTCCCAGTTGCATTGCTGAATTCTCCCAACTTGTTCCCATACTTTTTATTGAGCAAGTTTGAGAGAATTTTACTTTTTATCTTTAGTAGTGTACTTTGTTTGATCAGTTCTTAATTTCTTATTACCAAATCTCTTATTTTGTATGTGTTATGTAAGGAGAATTCGGGTGTTGATAACTGATTGGGACTGAAAGGGTTAAGTCTACATTGAGCCTTGCTGTCGTGCTAGAGTCAGCTAATTTTTGCCAGCCTGAAAAAGAATTAAAAGTCCAATAAAAGTCTACTTGATGCTGTATGTTTAAAAAAAAACATTTCTAAAAATACATTATAACATGTTTTTATATAATGCATTCACCCAGAAGCAAAAGGAAGGGCACTGCACTGCCATATCATTTTTTGCTCGTAATTGTATGAAGAAAAATTTAAAGATTTAATTAAATTTTAATTATTTTTTTGAGACCACAATATCTTTTTGGTTTTCTATTCAGCCTGAGCCTATATCTTCATTTTGTTTTCACACTCTTGAGTGAATTTCAGGATGAAAATTTGGAATGTCTGTACTTTTTGAAATTATTACTCTCGACTAGAAAGCTTGATCTCCAGTTTTTTTAAGAAAGATATTTTATTTTGGGCTTATTTTTGAAAGAGGTTCATTTAATACTTCAAACATTATTTTCAAGGAAACATTTAATTCCTGCTGATGCTATTATTACTTTCGAATTTACTTATTCTATTGAAATATTTCTCATCTTGTCCTTTCCAGGGCTGGCTAGTTTAGAAGTAGGTTAACTTTAAGCTGAGTTAGGCAAAGTTCATTTTTCAAAGCAAGGACCTGACCTACCCTGTTTCTGTCATGAGAAATGAAAATAAATTGAAAAACTAACATTTTCAAACCAATCAAATTGAAATCAAAAGTGTTTTTATTTTAAAATATTGCTGCAAAGTCCATAAAACACAACAGCGTTTAACATTTTTTTAATACAGAAAAACCTTATATTCCCTGGCAAGAACTTGAAAAGTAGTTTATATATATATATACACACACAAAAAGCTTAATTATATTTTGAAAAATAAACTCAGTCTTAATCAATTTTCAATTCCTGTAATAAACTTTACAACTAGTAAATTCTATCGAAAGTGACGTGCTAAAATTTTCATACTTCAAAATGTTTTGGTATGGATAAAAAGTATCAAAGAGTCTTTGTTCATAGCCAGTCCTAGCTCATGGATCATTTATTTATTTCAAGTAAAGGTTGAGTTCAAAATGAATAAACAAAAATAAATCAAAAACAGACAAACACAAAATATGCAATCAGCAATGTATATATACACTTTATTAACAAGAACGGTTCAATGTTTATAAACATGAACTCAACTAGCCTGCGAATTCGGCCGCCTTTCATCGCTCAACAGATTTCGCGAAAGAGACGTTGACGTCAATCTGTCCTGATTCTGGTCAGAAGAGCTAATTGGTCCACTCGATAATTTTCAAATTATAATATGCAATTTTATAATTATTCTATTCTATTTGCAAATAATTTTGCAAAGTTGACAACTTGAGATGACATCATCAGTATGAAATTTCTGGTTGTGAATTGCAGACGTCTCTCTCGCGAAATCAGTTGAGCGATGAAAGGCGGCTGTATTCGCAGGCTAGAACTCAACCTGAAATGACAATTAAAAAAAACTATATAGTTAACTTGTCACCTCAGGCAATTTATTCAGTGTCATTGAAAAGGCTCTATATGTATCTGATGCAGAGAAAATGTCTCTGAATCGCCTCTGCATCAAGGTATAGAGCCTTTTTTTAATGCATTCAAGAACATGAAATCTCCTTTGATTAAAACACGACTCACAATGACTGTTATCCGCATTGAAATAACACACAAATTTGCACATAAAAACACTGTCACATTTTTTCCTCTAGAAATGATTGCTAAAGCAAATACTTCTTCGAGGACTGTAAATAAAGTCACATTCAACATGATAAACTTGGTAAACTCACCTTCACCAAAAGAGACCAAGATTGAAGATGCTTTGCTATAATCGCTAATTACAAAAAAATCTTGTGATACTGCTGGCTAAGTCATCCATTGCTAGCCAGCCAGCCTTGAAATCGACTTTGTTCATGGTATTTTAACGTGCCACAGGAAACCCATTCGTCAGAAATATGATGGTCACACAACTTAGTTTATAGTTACAATACTTGAAACCTCTCTTTCTCCTTTTCATTTGAGCCGCTATTTTCTTTATTGTTTTGAATATTTAGCTTGGGCTTTATGAAAAGCCTAAAACATCAAGAAAACAGCGCAAGGAGAAGAAAAACCGCATGAAGAAAGTTCGCGGAACAAAGAAGGCCAAAGTTGGTTCTGGCAAGAAGGTAGAAAAATTAATGTTGAAATACATTGCTTTATGTTCCTTCTATTAATTTCCTTGGTTGTTATTTTATAATTAGCTTTTGATAAATACACAATCCCTGGTTTACTTGGTACATACACTTGACCTTATCTCCAATCATGCATTAATGAGCGTTGCCTCTGCTTTGATATTACTTTGATTTAATTAATATAATTATTGTCACTTAATCTGAGGTGGTACAAATGTATAAGCCCGTGGCTTCTTTTTGTTTGCTACCTCCCATTTCCAGATTCAGTAACACATTTCATGCTGTACTGTATTGACAATGGTGTTGGTCACAAGTGCCATTAAATAAAGATGCACTTTGTTGAACTATCTCTTTGCATTTTTTATTATTTATTATCATTTTATGTAATATAGTTTTCTTTATCTTTATTTAATGTTTAATGTGTATATTGTAGTATATGTTCGAATACATATATGTTTGCCTGTTACAGTCTGTTAAAGGTAATTTAATTCCAATAAATGATTGATTCAATGGTTGCTTTGATAAGTATTACGAACATTGTTAAATATTTGACCATGAAGCCCTTTCCTTAAGCTTGCTTTCAGTTGTTTTGTTCATTTTTTTCCCTTTGATACTAAATTTAAAATGCTTTAAGAAAGTTGTTCTCTGGAAGGTACTTACACATAAAAAAAAGAAAAACATTCATGTGTTAAAATGAGTGCCTTGAAGGTGCAACTTTAAACACATGCTATCAAATTCAACAGTACACAGAGATTTGACTTGAAACTTGAGATTATTTAAAAGTTTTTCCCTAACAACATCAAGAACTAAATATTAAAAGACTGTAATCTTTTCTTGAGAAAAGCAATTTATGTTATATTTTTTGCTTAAACTGGGATAAAACTTCACTCACTTTTGAACAACTTGTGCTTTGCTCTTGAGTGATGTATTGCATTTGGCTCAGCTACATTTAACAGAGGTTTAATATCCTTGTAGACTTAATGAAATAATAACCAAATGTGATAGAATCTCTTTAACCCTTTCAGTCCCAGTGAGTAATCAACATCCAACTTCTCTTTACATAACACATACAAAATAAAACATTTGCTAATGAGAAATTGAGAACTGATCAAACAAATCAAACCGCTTAAGATAAAAAGTGAAATTCTCTCAAACTTATTCAATGAAAAGCATCGGCTCAAGTTGGGAGAATTGAACAATACAACTGGGACTGAAAGGGTTAAATTTTATGCGAGTTGATGTTTTTTACGTTAAATAGTAATAATTGGAAGCTAAAGCAGAGCACGTTACCTTAATTTTACCCATAGTTCCTTGAGGTAATCTTTGAAAGGTCAAAGCATACTATTCACGTGATCACCAGCGATCACTGTAAATAGCACAGCAGTGCAGTAAAATTCCGGCACGTGGGAAGTAATTTCTTTTTAGAAGGACACCGAAAATATAAGATTTTGTCGAAAGTGAGATCCGGAACAGACAAAGGACAAGGTTTATTTCGTGACTCTTCCACAAACTGAAAAAATATATGGTTTGTAGCCAGGCATACTAAAAACCTCATTAAAAAGGATAAAAAGTCCACACTGGCTATACTCGGTATCTGTTAATTTTAATTTCAGGAACCATTAAACTTGAGTGGGAACATGAGCAAAACCATTCAGGGAGTTTGAGTTTGAGCTGGTTGAGAGAGAACTGCTACTCGCCGACAGCTCGAGAGGAACAGAGGCAACAGAGGCTTCCAGTTACATTTACAGACGTAGGTCAACCTTTATTTATATTGCTATCTGTGATTAGAAAAAGTACGTTCCATTGGATTTCGAGCATGTGATACTGGTTTGACGTCACAAGACAATTTGTGCCCAATCTCTCTACTGTTCCTTTTTTATCAAAAAATGGCGGAAAATGTGCTTAAAATACGATTTTCGTCGACTGATTTAATTACAACAGAAACCCGAATATGTAAAATTTCTACAGAAAACATCTTAAATATACATATATTTTTGAAATTTTATAAAACTGGCGAGGTGTGATACGCACTTTAATGACAAATCATAGAAACGTTTGAGCCTAAGTAGTTCTTTCAACAGAGTCTATGTGTGAACAGTAAGTGATTTATTGTTTTTGCCTTAATCTAAAGGCATGGAATGTAGCTTGGAAACGATTCGCTACTTTTAGCGCATGCATAAATGTAATTGTTTCTGCAAAAAATCAAGTTCAAAAATTTTTAAAAGTTCAAGCTTTTCTTTAGAGATAGCATAGTTTCTTTATACGTATACAATTATTATATTCAGTCTCGTTGAATAGTGACCTTTAGATTATTCACCTCAATAAATCATTGTATGCTTTGTAGGCGAACCCAACGACAAGTTTACAGCAAAGAATTGAACAACACAAGAGACTGTTATCCATTAATTATCAAGCACAAAATCTTTCATTCTGATTATAACATCAATGATAAAATAACCTCAAAACGATGCTATTCTAAGCTCGCCTGTTTATTGTAGATGATGCTTTTCATGAAGAACTTAAGTCATCCTAATGTCCAAACAGATTCAACAAAGTAAAACTTTGATTATCACGATCACTTTGATATTCGGATTAACAAGGATATAGGGAATGATTTATAAACAAACACTAGCGATAATTTTTTAAATCACTTTGATATTATCATCGTTTTCATAGTCAGGATTATACTCATCATCACTGTTTCAATTGCTAAAGCTGTATCATTGTCATCAATAACAATAAAATGATAATCACCAACATCATTCATCATCATCATCATCGCCATCTTCATTAAAATCATCACCATTATCATTATCAATGTCATAATCAACATCATCACCATAGTTGTCGTCACCATCGTAATATCAACATTATCATCATCACCATCAACATCATCACCATTGTTGTCATCATCATCAAAATATCAACATCATCAATATCATCATCATCAACATCACCATTTTTGTCATCATCATCATAATATCAACATCATCTATATCATCATCACCATCAACATCATTACCATTGTTGTCATCATCATCCTCATTATCATCATCAGCATCAATATTATCATCACGACCAGCAATCACTATCATCAACATAGTTCTCATTAACAATTAGACCTAGAGGACGAATGGACTACGAGTAATAGTCCATGAGGCCGAGAGGTCTAATTGTTTTAGTATCACCTAACTAGTTGGAC
>JAOTRI020078860.1:0-16544 GCA_028564885.2 Zoanthus sanctaehelenae
AAGTGTGATGATTGGATATATATTAGTATGATATGTGTTTCCCCAAACCACCAGTCCATATGTCAGGTATGGATAAAAGAAAGCATATTAAAATTGAGTTAAGATTGTTCTGTCCAGATAATATCTTAATTTTGAGAGTATGCCAATACACTTTACATTTTTGCAGAAATCTGATGAACATGGTTTTTCCATTTTAAATTAGAATCTATGATTATTCAAAGGTATTTAGTGTTTTGTTTTTGTTTCAGAGCCACATCATTTATTGTTATCTTGAGATTATGATCGACTTTCTTCTTGTGTGAGTGAAAAATAAAATTTGATTTCGAAACATTTAATGTTAATTTATTTGCATCCAGCCAAACACCTCAGTGGGAGGATGTATATCATTGCTCAATAGATTTATATTAAAATCACGCAGCACAACACAATACTTTGATTCCCTATGGACTTTCTCAATGTTGTCATATAATGAATTTGTAAAGGATTCCAGATTGGAATTTGTATTGATCTCTATCCACAATGATTCAAAGACTTAGGTCACTTCTTATTTTAAAGCTTAATTTGTTATGAATGTAAAAACATACTCCTCCAACTTCATATTTGCTATATTTTAGTCAGTTAAAAGACCTCTTGAATCCTTCCCTTTAAACGATAATCAAATGTTTTCTCACTGTTTCTACTGTTATAGACACGATATTAAGGCGAGGTAGGTGCTCGAGCTTTACCCATGCAATATTTCTTGAACATAAACAGTCAATGTTTGAATTGAAAGCCATTTCAATGATTTCAGGAGTTTCAATGTTATTAAAAGGAAATATTAGCTCACTGCATGAAATGCATAGCCAAAGATCATCTGTACACGCATAGTACCTGTAATCCATGAGTATAAGTTCAGTACATTTCAAATGGAACCATGAAAGACAATTGTTACATTCAATAGCTCTAGAGTTACTTCGAACTGATTAACTACATTTTGGACGAGAAACCGTCATAACAACTACAAATGAATTGCATAGTAATTAATAAAACTACTGTTACAGATCTTAAATAAATAAACAGTACTTAATCTGAACCATTCACCACTGTCACTTATTGTACTGGGAACAGAAAATATATAACAATACTTACAAAGCATTGCTGTCAACATACCTCGTAGCCATAAGGACAGGTGTCAAATGAACCTATGATTATAAGAGAAAATTTAACTTTCGTAGCAGCAGATTATTAATTAAGGTCTTCGATGATTCTTATCTGTCTATGAGGACTCCTTTCATCCTTTCGGAGGAAGATTTTACCATACTTGTACCTGTGTTCCTTCTTATATTTCGGACAGTTATCAAATAGTTGCTTGTTACTTGCTGTGAGGCTCTCCGATATGAAGATCTTATTGTCAGCCACTCATCCGAGATTGATGTCAGAGGTCGAAAAATCTTTCAATTTCTTTCTTTGCCTGTAGATATTATCCCTGCATTTTCGTCTGGTAAACTTGACTATTATATTGGGGCATGTTGAGGCTGATTTCGCTTGTAGCCTGTGGGATACTGATATGTCTGAGTCATCTAGATCAACATCCATATGTGTGGCAACCCCTTTAATGATCTCATCGGTGTTTTCCTCAGAAGTCTTCGGAATACCACTTAATAACTATTACTGAGTGTTGCAGAGTTGTACATTCGAGTTCGTTGATTTTCATTTGCTAAAGATGTTGTTCAGAAGTACAAAATCCAGTCAAAACTTGTCCAGGAAAAAGCCCTTAGAAAGAAGATAAACAGGGCAAGCAAAAAATCTGATCGTCCACAACAGCTTTAGCAACCATCCAAGTTAATTTTTTTAAGAAACAATTGGCGACCAACTCTTTAGGTTTGGACGTCGAAAGATTTTTTTAGTTTATTAACATTTTTTATCTTAGTCATTATTAAAATATTTAGTTGAGCTCAAGAATGCATCTGCTTATCAAAACCATGGTTTTAAAAGGCATCTACCATATTGACCTTTCATTTGTTTATGAACAGAGAAGAAATCATATGAAATAATGCCTTCGAGTGCAGCTATTCAGTTTTTTTAAAATTTCCAAAACTGATGCTGGTAGGTAAAGACTTGTAAATGTCATCATAACTTTTCACAGTAATTATGGCATAAATTGATTAAATTTATTAGGTGCAACGATTAAAAATGGTCACCCAAGATTTAGCACCAAAATATAGCAGTGTAAAGCACTAGAAATAAGGAAAAATATTTACCTACAAATTGTGAATTATGGTATTTCTTGTATTTCCATCGGCCAAAAAACAAATAAACATACACTTTATTAGCGGTTAAGATGTTAACACCTTTTTTTTTTTATCAAAGTGTAGTTTTGTCTGTTGTATTGGTCTGCCATGATTATTTATCAACAATTCAAGTACAATTATATATGTGGTTTGTGTTACATTTATTTTTAATGTTTCATACCAACATTCACTTTTTTCTCTACATATTTGTTTTTTTATAATTTTGTGTAACTTCTCTCTACTGTAGTTAACACAAATAAATGAATACATTTCTACCACTCTTACAAGGAACTTGACAGAATCTCAGTTTCTGTCAATACATATTCCATGCCCCTACTGAGAAGAAACTCGGTGGCGCTTCAACTACAGGTACATTTTTCTTGCTTACTGCTCCGATGGTTGCTTCACTTTCTGGTTTTTCCAAAGTTTTCATTTGTGACTTAGCTGGCCGCTTGACAAATAGTCTATATATATAATACTCTCTCAGGAGTCTTTCCTTTACTTTCTTTTCTGCAATACCAATGACTATTATTTGGTCTTTTATGAGCGATGTACACAGGGTACCAACATTTCATGAGAGTCATGATTGACTCTTGATTTTTAGTTCAGTAACGAACTGTTCAAATGTTTTATTTTCTATTTGGATTGTACACCGAAAAATGTACCTTTCATAGATTTCATTCTTACGAGAGGTGCAGTAATTTTCAAACTATCGAGGTCTTACATATTTACCTTTTTCTTCCTCGGTAAGCGTCAAGACTATTGTAAACTTCAATGCTTTCAGGACTCTGTACAGTCAGAAAGAGAGCAATTTTCCGCTTGTCTGATTTTTCATCTACTCCAATCGCATGTAGATACAGTTCGAATCTGTTTAAATCGCTTCTGGTGTTCCTGTAAATTTTCTTTGAGATTTAGAGTGAGAGGTGGTTGAATACTATACATCTTTTCCAGTGAAATGTAAAATACTTCTGACACCATGTAATGTTATTGACACCATCTTGACACCGTGGTTCTATTAATTACCCGGATGAGTATAACTACATTAACATACATTATCAATACAAATTTTGAGCAAAACTTGCACTTTGGGGAATCCACAATAATAGTAATTATTAAATGGCTCGCTTTGGAAATTTTGGAATAGTGCGGCTCACGAATTTGAAAACTACGACCATTGCGTTACTTAAATAATTACTCGAATTCTGTATTATGTTATCTACCTTGATTCTTGAAAACATTTTACAATATCCCCTAGTTTAGCAAACAAGTAAACCGTGGTTATTTGAAAACCTTTAAGGTACTGAAATGCAGAAATCAGTGTATGCAATTACTAACAAGAAGTCACGGTTTTTATTGAATTAAGACTTCTCTTACTTGTTTACATTTCAGACATTTCTCAAAACCTAGCATGTTTCCTCTGTTTCTTTGCGAGAAGACTAAACTTCAAAAGATTCTAACAACTCCATTTAGAAATTAGTCTGAAAGCTAAGTTTTTTTACGATCCTAGAGCTGAAAATTTCTTAAAAATTCCATTAAAAATTAGTCTGAAAACTAGGCTTTCTGACGGTACTAGAACTGAAAGGTCTTTCCTTTGTAAACAACTAATTTAAAACTAATGATAGAATAACTTTTGTTTTTCAAACAGTGAAGGTCAACACCAAAATTTACCCAAATACGTAAAAAACTAAAGCTAATCATTTTGTGCCGTAGTAATACAGTATTAATGCAGAGACCTCTACCGCACTAAATATCAACCGTTTTCTGTTATGGGTTTACAATCGTCTCATCACTTAACAGTTTAATGTTTGGAATGGAGGTCATTCCTGTATTGCTCTAAGGCCCCAAAAAGAAGAAGTCGCAAAAAAATTAAATGGAACCGTAAGCAAATAAAAGAACAGTAGACAATAAGAAACAAATAATAGATGGATATTTTCATACAGCTGTTCTTGTTAGCATGTCACTTAAATTCAATTTAAATTCATTATGTACAAGGACAAAAAACAACATTGGCAAAGTCAAGAGTTTCACAAATTTTTATTTCTTTAGCAAAGTTTCATTCTATCACTCAGCAAACCCAGGAGTATGTATTGTGCATCTGTTACCCACTTCAAGATTGCAATACTAAATATCTGTTAAAAACAAAAACATAACATAACACCGGTTTATCTAGATTTTAAATTGTAAAACCCTTTAATCACAAAGAATCATTTTCACCTGGTGACAATTCTGTAATTTACCTCATTAATGTTGAAGACCTCTCTCAAATTTGCCAACTGGCACTCCTCCAGGAGTTTAGAAAACTATAATTCAGAAACGAAATCTGTTATATTTATTATACTTTAGTTCCTGTTCAACCATTCTATCTATTACTGACAGTATAGAGTCAAAATAAATTCTCGTGTCCAATGATATTTAGCATTTGATTTAGTGCCGATCGATTGTAAATGGTCACTGATTCTATTTTGTTCTTATGCGTGATATTTTCACAAATGATTTTTAACTACAAGTACTTTTTTACAAACCTCCTCATCCATACTCAGCGCAATAACACCTTGTGAAGAAAAACAATAAAACACGCTCATAGAGAAGGAATTCTAAATGGCACACAAATTGGAGTGGAAAGGGAGCAAGGGACTAGGTCTAGGAACTTAAGCCCGAAGATGTCTGAAGTCGGAAGTCTGAAGTTTGAAGTCTGAAATCTCAAGTCTGAAGTCCCTCCTCGGCCATCGTAGCATCCAGAAAAGATCACGTGGGAAAGTGTTATCAGTCATGTCTCAGCAGGTGATTACATCAATTTTATTTCATTGATTGACTTTTTGGGAACATTCTGCATTTCAAGTGCAGAAGCTGAAAGGGGATTCAGTCAACATAAGGTCATCAAGACGGACAAACGATCAGATTTGTTGCAGAGCCCACTTCAAGAACAGCAGTTAGCCAAATTGGAAAGGCCACCCATTGCAAATTTTTACCCTGTTCCAGCCATTGAAATATGGTATGTTGGTAAAAGGGCAAAACGTCCATCCTTTATGGAAAGCCAAACATCAAAGTTTGGACCCAAAGCAAAGAGAACTAAACTTTCTGGTACAGTTAAAGATTAATCATTTCAATCAACACGAACACTGCCCTTTATGCAAGGCTGCTCTGTTGATGTGGACTTGTTTTCGTCTTGATAACATTTGCACTGAAATGCTGTGTTTTATTCTACATTTAGTTGTATTGTGATTTGTCTAATGTTCATTTTAAGCATGACATTGACTACAGAACTGAACTTGTTTTACAATAGTTATGATATCATTACTACTTGTCTCAATAAATTGACTATTTTTATTTTACTTTCTTACTATTGTTTTACTTTTTGCAAGCGTTGTGAAAACTACAAATTCTGACATCTTTAACAAAAAGAATATTAGTAAGTGTCACAATTTTAAGTTTTTGCACATAGAAAAGTTCAACATTGCCCTTATTTATGTTGGGCAAGTTAATTTCATTCAGGGCAATCAGTTTTCAAGTCTAGCTTGCCCTGATGGTCAAAGTGGTCAAAAAAGTCAAGTTACAACACTGCAGTCCCTTTAAGTGCTACTGAAATGAAAATGAAAATCCTTCAAAACTAAAAAAAAACATCTGCGGATTTCATTTGCCAAAGACATACCACAATTCAACCCAATAGTTATCCATAGTAAAGAACTGGAAGTTGAGTTAAGCGCAAAATTGCTCGGTGACAATATCAAGTAACTTATTGTGGAATGACCATGTTAGTGAAATAATCAAAAAGTCTGCCGAGCGTTTATATTTCCTTGTACAACTGAGAAGAGCAAATTTGTCTACAAGAGACCTACTACTATTCTACTGCACGTGCATAAGATCTATTTTCACTTATGCTGCACCTGTCTTCCATTATTCATTACCGCAGTACTTAAGAAACAAGCCCTCTCTATTATTTGTCCAGGCATCGACTACGAAGACGCTTTGCAACTTGTTAACATCCCAAGGCTGAAAGACTATTGTGGTTTTATTTGCAGCAGAACATTTGAAACTATCTTAAACAATAAAGAGCACCGATTGAACAACCTGCTACCTCAAAATCTAAACATTCTTTAAGAACAAATAGGAGTTTCTCCCAAACGTGGAAGACTAATCGATTTAAAAACACTTTTATCACATCTTTATGACTTAGCACTGTATTTATTGACTCTTATCTCTTTTGGTAATTATATTTAAAAGTAATCTTATATTTTTATGTTTATATTTGTGAGAGTGAAATCGATTTGTACTCGTTAACTTTTTATCCCCTTTTAGCATTTTTATTCCATTTATCTCTAAAAATTTTGAATTTTTATTATTTCTTGTATATTTTACGTATGTATTAATATTTAGATGAATTTGTAATTCAGCTGACCGAGTCGGCTGCGATGAATTCATTAATAAACTACTTACAAACTACTAACCTTCCTACATCGTAGATTAATGTGTATTTGATATGAAAATATAATTAAAATAATAATTGTCAAAGTATTTCGTGTGTTCTTGCCGGATTGAAAATGCGTTTTTTGACATCAAAACTGTCACAATCTCGTATGTTAAGTAATATGCATCTGACGTCACATGATGTGAACATCCAGTGCAGATAGCAACGGCGAATGTTAGGGTATCAGGGAGATACTGCGTTCCTGGTTGCTCTGGCAATGTTAGCTGCACAAATAATTCAAAAGCACCTAGAATCACTATGAACTCAAGCTTTTGTGAAAACGCCATGAATTTCCTGTGAATATCCCATTAAAGGCAGTTCATGGCCCATGAAAACTGCAAAATAAATTTTCGTGGCCCTATATGACGACCATGAATTTCCCATGAAACTGTCCCAATTTTTTTTTCATGGCCCATGAATATGAGAAGAGAGACTTTAGCGACCCATGAAAAGTGATTATTGTTTTTCATGACCCATGATTTTTCATGAAAGGTGATTATTGGTTTTTCTTGAGCCATGATTTCACTAGATATTTCTTCCAGTTTTCATGGCCCATTAAAGTGTGTGAAATAGCCATTTTTTTAGCCATGAATTTCCAATTAATTACCAGTATCGATCTAGAACAGTAATAAAAATCAGGGTATAATTCTATGCTTATTTTTTAAGCCATTAGTAGCTATTGAAACACATCTCAATATATTTCAAGGCTCATAAAAGTACAATTTTCGAACCCATACAAATATTTAACTTCTAAAGAGAACTCACCCTTCTTAAAACTCCATTTCTCTCCAAATCTATCCAATATAACAGTTACCCCTACCCTTAGATTTAATCTCACATTTATAAACTATTATTTTATGCACATTGTATATGAAATAAATGTTCCTCAGTTCTAGTTTAAGGTCTTCATGATCAGTTCAGTTGAAGTTCATACCAATCAGCTGGATTATTATGACCAGTTACTCCTTAAATTATCTTTAATCATTACCTCGTTCGTTTTGGGGGTATCGTAATCGCTTGCTAACTGATTCAGGTCGTCTGCTTCAGTATCCGGATCGATATCAGACATACATATGACTTCATTTATAGTGTTTTGCCTGAATGGATTTTACTGTGTATAAACAAAACTTTGATTGATTGATTCATTCATTCATTCATTCATTCATTGATTCAAAAGCCTTCTTGCCCTTGGTAATCTCATGATCGACCATGTCATTGCTGTCGCTGGGATCACAATCGTTGTCCGTGGATTTCTTTGCAAATGACGCCGATATCAATAATACATTAGCATGTAATTGTGAATACCCAAATCCGCAGATCTTTATGTGCTGTTTTATTTTATAAGTTGAAAGCTGAGTTTTTCCTTTGCAAAGTTTACAAAAACAGTACCGATTTGATGCCATTTCAAAATGTAATCATAGCCGGTTCATCGTGATAAATATTTTACTCAACAAATTACGTGATTTCTCGCACGTGACTTAGAATGAGCAAGCGGCGGTTATTTCGTATCTTGTGTTAGTCGTGCCTTGTTCCATCTCGTCACTGAAAGATGCAATCGATTTTTTTATAATAAACTATCTTGCAAACATATTTGAAGGTGAGGTCTTCAAAATTTTATAGCGTGAAGAGGTAAGTTGGAGCTTTTTTTTACACTAGGCTAAACGTAGAATTTATACACCCGACAGATAGGATCCATCGCGGTTCCCTTTTTTATTCTGTGCCATTTTCATCAAGTTTTACTCTCGATGAAGTAAACACATGAACATAGGTACATTGATTTAAATTAGTTGGTGGAAACAACTTGAACTATAGAAATATCCTGATCTCCAGGCCTGTACCAAAACAGCGCCAAAAAATTCTCATATGACTCTTTTCAAACACTTAGGACATTTTGATACATGTGAAACACCAACTAAAGCACCTAGGCGCAGTAAATCAATTTTCAGGACACTGGTCTTTTCTTTGAGGTATTATCCTTTATTTTCACTTTAGCTTCATGTCTCACTAAGCATATCGAAAGTGGTGTATTTGAATTCATTAAGATGTAAATTCCGCAATCACTTAATTAAAATCTCCACAAATTACAACTTGCTTTTGTTTCGTATTGATCTTGCTGCACACGTTATTCATTTTTAAGTGATTGGAATAAAGCGTTAAATATAACGTTCTTAACACTTAACTCAGACTCCTACATTTAAAATTCACAGGGATTTCATGTTTTTTTTAAGGCCATATGTATGCTTTCCACCACCCCATAAAAAACTCTTACATTTCAAATTCATGGGAATTTCATGAGTTTTTCATGTCACTAAAAATACCCTGAAAATGCATTTCATGGGCAATAAAAATACCATGAAAATGCCATGAAAATACATTAAAAATTTTCATGGTCAATGAAATTTTTACATGTTCACAGGATATTCATGGGTCATGATTGTCTCCAACCCATGAAAAACCCCTAATTGGGAAGGAGATTTCATAGCTCTTATTGAACAAATAATCGATTTCGTGGGTCATTCAGGGTTTTCATGGGATTTTTCATGCGATTTTTATAGTACACACCCCATGAAAAATACCATGAATTTACTATGAAAATCCTGTGATTTTCCTGTGAGTCACCCATGAAAACTTCACAGGATTTTCATGGTTTTTTTCATAGTGAATATCCATGCACGTTCTCCCAAAAAAAGATTCAGTGCGAAGGCAGTGGACAAAGTTCGCCAGAAGACATCACTTTTACTTTTCACCTTCCGTGTACTCAGCACTTTATTCAGTGCATTTCGAATCCAGCTGTTGTACACGTTTAAGCATGGCTGTCCTTCAGCCTGATATCCCATTGAATGAAAGGATAAATGAGAAACGTATTCTTGAGTGATGTGGACCACAGTCTCATGTTTGGCGGTAACAGCCCCTGGTTCTTGGAAAGTACCCTGCTTGAAATATCCAGTTTCGGTATCTTGATGGCCGGGGCATCAGTTAGCAAAGTCCTGCTTGTGTTGAAGCATATGGACCTCTGTGTTTATACTGCACGTACCTACTTCATACATCAGAGCATGTTCCTTTTCCCTTTTATCTGGTCTTATTGGGAATCCTATCAGAACACTCTGATCAAAGAGCTAAAAGGAAAAGAGCTGGTATGGAGTTGGGACGGTCGATTTGACTCTATGGGGCACTCAGCTATGTATGGGGTTTACACGATGTTGTGTTGCATAATTTCAAAACTTGTGCATTTTGATCTTTGTCAGGTATGTTTATGTCCTGAATTAATATTGAGGGCCCTATTAATTATCACAATATAATTCATACGTACCCAATGAATTTCTGGAAAATAATTATAATAACATTCCCATATTAATTTAGAAAACTGCTAAATACCTTTGCATGTATTTTATTTCTGCTTTTGGAAAGATATGAGACAAAACAATCAATTTTTTTATTATATATTTAAATACTTTTTTTAAAAAAAAATAAGCCTTGCAAGTGCTTTGCTGATTTTGCACAAGTCCTTTCAAAATTATCTCAAAGATACCTATCCATTATTAAAGAAATATATATACAGTGTATCTTCGTTTCTCTTTAGGCAAACCAAGTGAAAAGCAGTAACGAAATGGAACTAAGAAGTGCCAAAGCTTGCTTTGCCTTCCTTAAACAAGCTGGCTTGAAAATAGAAACATTAATCTCTGACAGACGCAAATCAATTGGCAAATGGATTCGAGAACAGAAGCCAGACACCAAGAACTATTATGACATTTGGCATATTGCCAAATCAGTTACTAAGAAGTTACTTAAAACTAGAAAAGAGAGTGGATGTAAAGATATTCTGAAGTGGCAAAATCAATAAATAACCATCTGCACTGGTGTGCAACATCCACTTCCCCTGGGTTTGGTGCTCTCGTTGTTGCAAAGTGGAAGTCGCTGGTGAGACACTTGTGAAACAAACACAAGGAACATCCAGATCCTCTTTTTCAAAAGTGTTCACATGTTCATGCTTTGTCTTAAAGGCAGTGGTTTAAAGAGGGTTAGTTATACATCAACATATTTAAAACAAAAAAGATTCTTTACAATTGTATTAATTAATATAACAACCATTTAATCATAATGGGTGATTAAAAAGAAAATTTTTTCAGTGAAACAAAGTCATGAAAAATGGTAATAAGGTTTTCAATATTTCTAAAAAGAAAACAAAAACAAACATACCAAAAATACTACAGCAATCAAATACATTATAATTCTGATGTATAGCATCTTACATCCACTCACACAAGAATGCTTAGCCAATTAAAATGTAGAGTACTTATTATATATTTTTATAATCTAATTTGCATATATAGCAACTCCTTTGTTTGCTCTTTTTTTAACTGGAATTTTCATTTACTTTAAAATAGTAATACTAACTAGTTATAAAGAAAGATTACCGCAACAGTGCAAAAATAGATAGACAAATTTTAATGATTTGATATATTTATAATAAATAAAATTGTCCAGAGATTCTGCTTAATTATGGTAGTAAGCAACAAAAACAATAACATCAAATATATTACTATACAACATCACATTACTATACAATTCATTTATAAAATCAAGAATGAATTTGATATTATTTTTTATATTCAAACCTATTTTTTCAACGTAAATACAGTGCAACTTGGTTTAATATTTTTTGTTCTTTAAAAACTTTTATAAAATAGTTAAAAAATTCAGAACGAGAAAGCGTTGTTAATTCGCAATAAAACACTTTAAACAACTAAATTGTTCTTTAATTTTTTTGTACATATACATTTATTAGGTTCCATTTACCATGAGCTGAATAAAAGGAGGATAATACTTAAAGCCTTTACTATAAATTATTTGAAAACTAATGTATTGCTACAAAGTTCCTCCCTATGACCTTTTAAATGTAAGTTTTTACAGCATCTTTATACGATATATATTTTTCGAAAATAGATGATACACGGGAACTCGAATATTCAAACCTGGTGAAAACACCAATCACATCAACTTCCATAAGAAATTTATTGCAAAGTTACTCTTTTTAGCATTAGAAGTCCCATCGTGAGGGAATCTATATTTTTTTTCTTCTTGTCGTTCAACATTGGGCATACCATCTCCAGTAGTTCCGGATATGTTAGGTGAATAAAGTCCAGGTGACCAGTTATACAGCCAACTTCTAATCCTTCGAAGATAAATTTTCCTGCCACTGCTTCAATTTTTGCGCAACAACGAAACTCTAAAGAGTTTGTAAGAAGCTCGCAACTTAAATGGCCACATTTACATCTTCAATGAGACACAATAATAGTTTAGTCCATGTGATAGTCAGTTTTTTTTAAAAAAAATCACTAATTCCCCAACCATCTCACTGGCGAACCTGTAAGTTATATTGATGAAAATTACCTGTTTTGGTACATTATTGCTTGCTGTAACGCAATAATTTCGTCCTTTTACTATATTTCTAAATGCCATAATATCGTACAAAACTTTAGAAAAACCATTTTTATAGCATTCAAAATAAAAGAAAATTATTTTGTATTTCGAACACCGAACGTGAAGCCTGAAGGAAGTAAAAAATCAGTGTGTGTGTTATTTGCGGGGTTGCGAAAACAATTTTGTTTCGGAATTAAAATTGAAATACCTTTGAAATCAACAGATAACTTTTTATTAAGCAAAGTAGTAACTGCAAGTGGTAATTAAACTCTTACAAAGCACTCATTTGATTTTCAAATCTCGCTTCTAAATTGTTGGCGTAAGTCCATCTTCATCTTCCGCAGATTCTTGAGCAATTTTCATCTGCTAATGGTTCAAACAGGTAAGGCTCAACCGGGAAACTTACGACGCCTAAGTTTTCTTCAAAGTCTACATCTGATTAAGACACATTAGAGCTATTACTGCTTGAAAAGTCCTCAGAATCACTGTATTCCCCCATAGTTCACAGAAAAGCTGTAAGCGTGCAACATTTCTATAAAACAGGTGACGTCGCAATGGGGACAACATCTCATGTTTCGCGGGCGCAGGTTAGCATACTGTTGGCACAGTTCCTATCATTGCTTTTGAGACCTTTGAGTCACTTCTTGATGTTATATAGCCATAATTTTGATGTAGTTTTGTTAAAATAGACACAGAAACACGAAAACAGTAAAAAAAATCTAAATTTCATTTCAGTAGCACTTTAAGGATTTTGATTGTATCTGTTATGAGGCAATAGAATGCCTGGATAAGAATAAATTAGATACTATTTTAACAAACAGAGAGTCCTATTGGATGGCTCAACTATTCACTTTGCAGCCACTTGGCTTAAACAAACATAAAGAATATAGATCTAATTATTGTACAACTTAGCAAATAGGAAGTAGCTTAGTTTTAAAGTCACTGTAGTACAAATTGGGACTTTTTAAAATCCAAAGAACGTCTTTATAAAATATTCGATATTATTCAACACCAAAAAGACCGAGGCATCACTACAGAATGGTTGTAAACCCTGTGGTGGGACTAGATGTACCTGGTGCAGTTGCGTGCAAAGTACCACAACATTTAAAAGCACGCGCAACAACAGAGAGGTTAAGATCCAATACGAGCTCAACTGCAAATCCCCGTGGGTTATTTACATTGTTAAATGTGTCAATTGCAACCTGCAGTAAATCGGAAGAAATGAGACCAATCTAAATATCAGATTGAATAACCAAAGGAGCCATATCATGATGTAGAAAAAAACAGCCGTGAACTAAGCGAGCACTTCTTACAAATTAAGACATCCCAAAATTTTGAAAATGACGTAACTATTACAGCAATTGAGCATGCAGTTAAACTCTAACTAACGAACGCAAAAAAGAACTCCTATGCGCGCGGGAGGCGTTCTGCCAAAAAACATTAAGAAGTATACAGCCCGATGGGCTAAACAAACACCTATGCAGATATCTCTACCCTAAGAGTACAAACACTGTTTATGACATCTTTTGTAGAGAAAGCATTTGTATTCCTTGCATTTACGATTGTTAATCAGCTTTTCTAATTTGCTTACTAATTACCATTCAAATTGATTCCAACTACCCAAAAGATACTCTACATATATTTATTCAGAATAAAAAACTTAATGAGTTTAACAATGCAGCTCACAGTGCTCTGTCAGGCACTAGGTAATCTAATAGAGCATATGACAGTGTTATAGGAGCGGACTCACAAGAACTAAGAAAACAAATACTGAAACAAGTGATCCAAAGAAAACCAAACAACTGCAATCAGTCCTATTTATAGCAGTAGGAGATAGAACTGATATATCTCTCAACACTAGAACAGATGAAGGTATGACAAATGTGCTAGGGTATGATTTTGTAGAGGAGCAAGTTCATTAGTCCCGTCCCTAGCCTTAGATTAGGAAATAATGTAGTGAAGTGGGTCACCGATACCAGACTTTTAGGAGTAACAATTGACCACAAATTAACATGGACTAAACATCTACTCGGCCTTAAGAAATCCTTTTCAAATAAAATTAATTTATTGAAACGTAGCTAGTTTTTACCAAAGCCCAGGCCATGAGACTGGACCTATATAATAAGATCATATTACATTCGATAATATACGCTATCTCTAGCTGTATGAGGCGACTGCTCTAATCAGTGCTTATTTGATGCCTTGGAGATAATACACTGTAGGCCGGCCAGGGTTATTTTCAATCTCCCGCGGGACACCCCCTAGGCAGATGTACGCACAGTAGCCGGCTGGAAGTCTTTTGACCTCATTTATAAAGTTAAAATTAATAAAGCCAAATTAATGTATAATATCTTTTACGAGGCCACACCCCCAAGCATGGGTAACATTATTCAAAAACGAAACTTAAAACATAATCTAAGGAATAGCAATAGAATAGTTGTACCTCGTTTTAATACCAATGTCATGAAAAACTCCATTAGATACGTACCGAAGGGCTATTATCTGGAATACTCTAACACCCATCCTGGAAAGTACTAGCAATATTAGCGCATATGCGAGGAGGGCTTGGAAATAACAAACTCTCAGGAAACTAAGCTTCACCAATGAGTCCCCCTTGGTAACGCAACAGCGCATTAACTCTGAATTTTTATATTATTGCATTTTATAATGTATTTTAATATACTTTACGCTATCAAAAAATTTTTAAGTATTCAAAGTTTTTAGACTGTAGATTAACAATTTATTATTAGTAGTAATTATTATTACATTGTATTATTATATTTAGTTACACTGTTTTCTTTTTAGGCACGGCCCCACGAGCTGTATAGCTTTAATTTTACCTCGGATAAATAAAGTTATTATTATTATAGTCATCGTGAGGTAATCTGGAGGGAATTTGGACTCTCTCTGTGAACTCTGTTAATTTACAAAGTTAAGGCATTGGACTCTTCATACAATCAAGAACTAAAGTTTTAATATACATGTTCCATTTGTGGATTTCATAAACTAAACTTTTTTTCGACAAAGAACAATTTTAGCCTAAATATTTGACTTCAAACTTTTCTTGTGTTGTTGTTCACGTTTCTCAAGTTATTGGTTTCTATAAGGAAAGAATCCTTTGCACAATCGTAAATTACTTTTAAAATACAATTACCAAAATAAATCGAAACTGAGTTATTTACAAATTATATAAATACAATAATAAAAGCGGGATTAACATAAACCAAGAATTACAATAAAACTCATTAATCGCAATTTTTTTTATCCCACCCCCCTTCCCTTTCCTTCCTTATAAGTTAAGTTTAAAAAGAAAGCTCTTTATTTATGTTTTACGTTTCATCAATACCTGAAAGTCCTTTCAGGTATAGATGAACCATTATTTCATACTAATGCTCCTATTTCATTTCCAGGCAATAAGACATCTACATAAATGGGAATCTTAGTTAGTTTTGATAAACCTTACGTTATTTATGTCATTTAGGACATAAAATCTGAAGTTTCTATTCAAAAGTTGTTATTGTTAGGCAAATGTTATGGGGGGGGGCCTGGCCCCTTCAACCACGTTATTGGGCCAGGGGGCACTGGCCCCCGGCCCCCGCTTCCGCCGCCCATGAATTTCTTGTAGTTTCTGGTAGGTTATTTTAAAAATATCTTCGACGCATTCTTTTGGAAAGTGTCGTCTTCCGTCGGATCCACAAATCTAATTGAACTAGACGCGTACACACTCGTTTACTCGGGCTACCTAATGTTTGGATTCGTAGTGATAGGTTTAAAGTTTATCTATGCCAAGTTTTATGCTTGTATCACAAAATAAATGATTCGGCCTAAAAATTGCCGTTAGCTGCTCTGCTAATAATCACAGAAACGCGAGCAATAATCCAATGTCTAAAAACAAAGTAAAGAAAATTTCTTGTATCATAGTCATTTTCAATTAGAAGCCTCACAAAAAATCAAGAACCATTTTCCTATCATAAAATTAATTCTCTTCAGTTCTGTAAAAACTGTGAGAACTGTCAGTTTACAAACGGTACGCTTGAGAATTTTTTTATGGTTGAAAGCATGGCACTGAGTTGATAGCTCGCTTTAATTTGCATTTTAAACCGTATTTATTTTGTTTAGTTCTTTCTTCTATGGAACTTTAACTAAATTTACATTTTCTAATTTTCCTTAAGTTATATAGATAATAGAAACCAGATTTGCAGATTTTATTGATATGATATGAGTTCCCATGGACAATGTAGAATCAAACCAGGCACCAAGATTTCTTACTCAGGAAATGGGTTCTATATCCATTGCTCCAACTTTTAACGGGAGTGACTCAACTTTACTCAGTTGTTGGCGAGTGCCAATCAGAAGAAATTCCGTCTTGTCATCGTTCAGCAAGAGAC
>JAOTRI020078935.1:0-16543 GCA_028564885.2 Zoanthus sanctaehelenae
CCTTTGTACGGAATTATAAGTTGTGTTTCATAAATAATTGTGTGATTGTCTCGTTGTACCGCGGGTGAGACGGTACACGACTTCACTGCATGGATACCTTTAGAGATGGATGGCTTCTGTCAGATATAGCGGAGTAGTTATTCAGTGAATTGAGGTTTTTGTGCGCAGTTATTTGCACAATTTCCTTCGGTGGAATATTATTATCAACACGTTTCTGTACTTTCTTGTGCTGTGAGCCCGCTAACATGTTTTGAATATTGGTCTTCGTTAAACAAGGCAATTAAGTTCTTGCTACATTATAAAATAATACAAAATGTTATTACAGTTGTTATTATAGAAAACACAAGTTGTGTACCTTTAACCACTTGCTCTTTGTTAGATCATTGTCATTGTTAAGACTTAAAAAGAGCTGATTATACTTCTTGAGTTTTCCTGCTGGGAATATATACTGTATTTGAATATTATATATCTTGTGCCACATTACAAGAATAGCAAAAGACTGCCATTGCAATATGTCAAGATCGATATGAGTTTGCAAGTGCTAAGATGTTGTTAATGTTTGAGAGCATATTGCTGGCTTTCATCTGAGGCTAGGTTCCACGAGGGTGGATTTTTATCCAGAATGCTGGGTTTTTTTTATACACCATCATGGTGCTAAGAATATTTCTAGTGTGCATTGTGTCTCATGGGATTATGTGGTAATTAAGAATAGAATGAGGCCCATTTCACCTTGCTTCAATTTTATACATCTTGGTTTTCTTATTTGCGTTGCTGGAGTAATGGTAATTGAAATTATATTAAACTGTTTTGGTTTTAAAAAATAAATGAATATATATATTTGCTAGTTAATATATTAATTGTAGTTATGAATGTCTTACACTTATTTAGCGTGTTTCAGTATACCAAGATTCATAATCAAAATATTACCTCCAAAGTTTAGTCTTCAAATATAAAAAAGTTTAAATGTTTTTCCTGAATAAATTGACCAAGAATTATTATTCATTCAAAATATTCCCCCGATTCTGATTTGCTGAAAACACACGTTTAATTCACCTTAACCAGTTACTGATGACCAAATTTGGGAGAATTTTGACTTTAACGAGGAAATGACGTCAAAAATGCAGCGTTTTCGCAGGTTAAGGCACTGTTAACCGAGAAGACCTGGGGACTAGCTTGTGTTATTTTTGGGAGACAAACATCAGAAATGGCCACGAGTTACTCAATAATAAAGACTGAGAGAATACCAAAAAAGTTGACGAAACACTTTCGCTTAATTTTTCAGTCAAACAGTATCTCAGAGAGAAAAACCTTCAAAATCCTTCAACTGCAGTGGAGTTAGCTTCATATCCTACTCAGCCTCATTCATTATTTGCTGATTAATATATTAATTGTAGTTATCCATATATAATACCAAGACAGCTATTAAAATTACCAACAACACCATTAATTCCCCAAGAAATATTTCTGTAAATTTTGTGTGCTGTTCTGTTGTCATTTTCTGGTTCTGTGTAACACCATCGAAGGCATTTGTCATTAAAAATGGACAAATAAAATTTGGCAAAAAATGAAACACCTTTAAGTTAACTTACAAAATAATTATCTATATGAACTCATAAACATAGTTGTCGAAGTCTGAGCAATATCAATATGTTTAATGTGACTGGCAACAAACATACTATAAAAATTCGATTGAGTAAAAGATATGACTGGTAAAAAATGGTCATAACAAACACAACATTAATTTTACCAATACGGCAATAGCTATAGAAATGAAGACTAGAATGTAAAATGTAATAACTAGTTGATGTTTATGCAAATTGATCCTTGTGTATATATACTAAAGAATTAAAATACTTTTTTGCCTCTTTTTTGCTCCAGTATTTGTACTTTCTCCAGTGAGAGAGAGTATCTCCTTGCAGTAGTAATTTTTCTCCTAAATAACTACCATCACATGCAGTTCTTGGTAACTAGACCCAAAATATTGTCTTCGTCAGAGTCTCCAAAGTCACAAGATATGTTGTATCCACAGATTCATACTCTTTTGGCGATCGCTTTCTAAACTTGTACCTTTTAGGCCATTTATCCCTTTTTGGTTGAAAGTGTGCTGTTAAAGCACTTTTTACCCCTTCGAATGTTTCTTTTCTACCAGGCAGTCAAGAAAGTAATAGTTGTATACCGGTTCTTGCTAAATTAAATGCCATTGTCCTTTTTACCCTCTACATGGTGAGAGAAAAAAATATTTCAGCCTAGAACTTAGAAAAAGCAAGATTTTATTTCTTCCCCAATTTCTCCCTGCCACACTAAAATAAAGCTGCAAAGTTACCTTGTTTTGAGTTTATTACAAAGAGGTTTTGCCCTACATATTATTGAGGCACAATATATATAATGGGTCGTTTTGAAATAACAGAATAAAAAACTGTTTGCAATGAGGCATTTTTGCCTAGAACCTCAACCTCAAAACTATATGAAACTAAAAAAAAAGCTGGAGGCCTATTTTAAGACTTTTTCAAGAAAGAGCAGTTGAAAAGGGTTTGCCGGTGACGCATCAAAAACGAGAAAAAAATATGCAGGAACCCAAGATTTAAAGCTAAATGAGATGAATTGCATGTTTAACCAAAACCAAGGCCCCCGAAAATTAAGACCTAACACCTAAGACCCGAAAACAAAGACTCGAAACTTAAGATCCCCTTATTTTCTATATTTTTGCCCTTCAGTTCGTCATTATTCCAACCTCCAACCTCCCGCGTACATATATAACTCAACAGTGTACGCCATACCATTTGTTAAGTATTCCATTAATAAATGTTTTAAAATAATTGCACTAAAGAAACTGAAAACCTTATCTTGAAACCCTTGCCAAAGCGAACCAACCCATAAAACAGAATACATACCTACCACTACGGTAAAACGTTTCAACTCAATATATTGAACTGATCTATTTCATCTGCTGGCTCCTTGCCTGTATTTCGGAATTCCGTGAGATATACCTCACCATAGCTTCCTCGTTCAATGTCTTCTCCACGTGAAGCTTGGCATTCAAACATCCGAATCTCCTGAACTACAGAAGCCACCACGTGCTTTCTGCCCACAAGCTTTAAAACCCGGACTGATGGTGTTGACATTTGCAAGTTGTTTCGGTAAAACCAAAGAAAGAAAAAGGAAAAAAATCTGACGTTACGAAACTGATATCGCTATTTCGGAAAAAGCGCCGTCCTTTATATGAAGCGATGTCGTACCACCGCAGCTGGCTCACGCCAGGTAAAAAGCTCACACCGACAACCTGTTATTGGTGGATTCTCACTGTTCTAGCTAGAATAAGAACGGCAGGGGGAACATGCGGCGAGGCAAGACTTGTAATAAATCCTCAAAACTGAGGCAAAATCTTTCAGAGAAGTAAGAAAGGACATTGTAAGGATACATAAAGTAATTTGGGACCATTTGCTATCTTTTAAGGGTGAAACTATCCAGAAGCAAGCTTTACTTTTGCTTCCATATTGAACACCGAATAATTCACGCGTTGTTTTAATATTTCTGTTCTGTTTTTTTCTTTCGTTCTCTTTTCTAGTTTTACCTTTATCATTTTTTCGTCTAAGTCACGTAATGAGCTTGGAATTAATGTTTGCATTCAAAATTTAGAGGTAATAATTCTGCAATTTTTTTTTATCCAAACGTCGGCTTGTGTTGTTGTGGGCTCAACTTCGTTGAGTCAAGCAATGAGGCGATCGAGGTGAAAAACAATTGTAACAAGCTTTCATCGGTCGCTGCTCTCCTTTTGACACGATAACGAGAACTGAGTTTTCCTTAAAACTGAACACCGTATTTATAGCCACTAAGTTCGGGAATATAAACTGCCTTTAATCACAAAAATGAACAAAGGGGAAAAAATTAAGAAATTTCCGCCATGAAAAATAAGGGGGTCTTTGTTTTCGGGTCTTCGTTTTCGCGTCTTTGTTTTCGGGTCTTCGTTTTCGGGTCTTAGGTTTCGGATCTTCGTTTTCGGGTCTCAAACGGTCTTTAAGCACAAAGATGAACATGGTGCAAAACAAAAGATAATAAGGGGATTTTTGCTTTCGGGTTTTAGGTTTTCATTTTCGGGGGTCTCAGTTTTCACAACAACCATGGATTGCACTCCGATTTCCTAAAATTATGAATAGACTCAAACAATGAATGTGAAAAACAGCAAATTTTGCTTGAAACAAAAGTTGTCTAAACTCCTTTATCTTACTTTCAACTTTCCATTAACAAAAAAAAATTATAAAGCAATTGTTTGTCTACAGCAAAATGGAATTTTTATTGACAAATCTGAAAAACCCGAGATGAAACCACCCATTTCCTGCTGGCATCTGCAGTCGATCAGCCACAGAATAGAATCTGCCTCCATTGCATCATGGAAACCCCTGATATTAACGATGTCCGTGAGATATCTTTCAACGATACAGATGTTGGCTGAGTTTGATTTAGACCTGGTGAAGTCATTCACCTTAAAAGAGAACTAGACACCTGCAGGCGTTTAATAGGGCTACCTATAATGTGGCATTGAAAGATTACCATGGCCTCCTCAGCATTGCAAGCAAGAATTAAATGTCTAAAAAGAAATTCAAGAAAATCGTATCACCTATGTCAGTCACTGTCAATTAGAAGTTTCCACAAATCAAGAGCTCTTTAACCATCATAAAATTAATCCTCATTAGCTCTGTAAAAACTGTGAAAACTGTCAGTACACTCAAAACACTCGCTTCATTTGCATAATACAATTTTTTACAAAGGGGGAATTTCTTTTGTTTGGTTCTTCCTTCACGGGAACTTTTATGTTTTGTAACAGTTAAACAATAAAAAATATTTCTTAAATACATTTGGATTGTGAAAAAGCAAAATACTAAGAAAAAATAAAGAGGTAAAACAAAAATAAACTTGAAATTGAATATGTAGGCGGCTGCATTATTATTTGACAGTAAACTTTGAAAACATGAAGTTCATATATCAAGGCCAACGGTTCATAACGTCGTTTACTTCTTTTTAAAGAAGTAAAGACGTTAATGAACCTTTGCATATATATATATATATATTGCAAAATTTTAGACTGAGTTTATCTAGCAATTTGCAAGTCGAATTAAAAATTACAGATTTTAGCAGGATAAATGATGTTTGGGGCAATTCAAATTTGACATCGCGAGAAAGCGGCAAATGTTAATGTAAGATCAAACTATGCGACATTCGGCAGCTTTCGGCATTACACGTGTGACACAAATAGCTCACCGTAAATTTGTATATTGCCGTAATATGAAGCAAACAATCTTTGCAGCCTTTGTACAATAATTGCGGTAATTGCAAGAAAAAAATAATTCCTCGAAGTCATAAAAAGCTCTAAAAGCACTTATGATATAAGGCGAGTTGAGTAGAACAATCACCATGCCCATTAATTTGTGTATAGACAGTCTGAGCAAGAAGTTTATTGGACTACTGTTTTCAGAAAACTTTAATTTAAAAAAAGTGTTTGACACTCTTCTCAGTCTGTACTTGTAAAGCTTCGAACGTTTCAAAACCATGTGATCAGCAGTCTTTTAAATAAATCTATGTACGCTAGGACTTTTTGGTATTTTTCCCAAACGCGACAGGATAGATTATTAAATACATTGACGAAGTGGTAAACCTTGACTCGGCCTGCCACACGTAGCATGACGGAGTAATAAAAATAGGCGTCTCTACGCGCGCCTATACGATATAAGATATAAATCTTTATTTCACCAGTAATAATCGCTATAATTTTTCATCTTGCTAGTCAGTTCAAACGACTCTTAGTGATAAGCATCTCTCGTATTTTTCAGAAATTATCCTGTATTTCTTAATTTTGGCAGTTAATTGCCTGATGATTATTGCTCTGAATGAAAATCTGAGCAGCCAATCCAAATATCTATAGCACACAGCCTAGTTTAATGTACTGACAACTTTTATAACTAATAGTTAAACCTACTTTTCACATTACTTACATAACTTTATTTAACCACGAGTTTACACCAGCTACTTACATAATTGCATGGGGTAAAATAGTGCAAATATCTGATTTTAATGAAACTTGTTAAAAATTCTAAACAAAGGCCGGTCGAGAACTGTTCCCAGATCATTCAATTTAATAACGCTGTGAAATGTTTACGACACCTGATACATATTCAACTTCCATCTTTTCTCAATCTTATACCTAATCTAATGTCTGTAACTATGAAACTCTATATTGTCCCATGATGCATTTGGGCTTTAGAAATTGTATAAAACGGTTTTGATGTTTCTTCCAGTGAGAATAACATAATGCAGTTTAATCAACTGGTTAAAAACCTTAGAGTTGTTGAAAAACAAGCTAAAGTCGACACAACGCATAACTGGCTAAATCACTGATATTTTTTAAATAAATTTATTACGTACCAAATAGAGATTTAAAAGTTAAGGTAGTAAAATCGACAGAAGCGATACCACAAGAGGCCAAAGCTTATGTTTCGAGGCTATTTACTATAGCTTATTTATTATATGTTACTCATGCAATATAAATGTTCACTAATTTCTTCCTTTAAATTTTTACAAAATAAAATTCTTTGAAACTTACTCAGTGTGTTGTTGAAGTCATTTTTTAATCTCTGAAAGAGTTTCAGCTGATTTGGTTGGGTTTTGACTGCTTTCCCCTAAAACTGCATAATTTGAGTACTCTCTACATAATACGAGTAAAGGAAGGACGCAGGACCCCATGAATGCCATTCGAACTGCTTCACTCGATGCCAAATATCTCCCAGGAAATACGTTGCAGTGCAAACATTTCTTCACACAGGATTTGCCAAATAAATAGGTCGTACAATTATGCCAAGCGAATCGACAAAAGCGCTTCCCAGAATGAGACTGCCGGCTTGGTCTTTGAAAATCCGGCCTCCTTCGAAACGAAAAATAGCCTTGACGAGCAAAAGTAGTCACAAAAAACCGTTAAAAATCCGAAAAAGCCTAGGATCTAGCAATAGTACTACTATCACCCTTGGGAGTGGGATGTCGTGTCTGCACCAATAATTTCACTCATCACCTCGACCCCCAAACAAAAATAATGACAGCTATTGTGTTTAGCCTTCCAATCACTGGCATCGCTTCCTTTTGAAATTTCAGCCGGCGGAAAACTTTCATGCTTACCATATTAAAGTCGCATTAGAGTTATTTTATTTCTTGTAAGTTAGTAGTTAGTATTTTGCAAGAAACGATCTGTACATCAACTTAAGTTGTAAATGTTTTGGCGCCAAAACCTGCAACAACAATTACTGTATTGAACATTGCGAAACGAATAGCGATGACAATTTAAGACATGGTTTACAACATGATCCCACTAATATTGATCAGAGTAATCTAAGTCCAAGCAGAGCAAATTCCTTTTCAATTATAAAAAAACTGTAACGTCCATCGAGAAAGAAGTAGTTGAAATTCGACTTGAATTAGAAAACATAGTTCATTGTCTTGACCTTTCGGACCTCTGAGGCAAACAGGAACAAATTGAAAATACAATCAAGGTTCATCAAAAATATGAAAGGGAAAGTGAAAATTTGTCGGAAGAAACACCATTTTGAAACAAGAAATAGAAGAAATTAAGAAAATGAAAAGTAGTATCAATGAGTTACAAAATCAACACTCTGTTCTCATGAATGAGGCAGAATTTCTAAAACAACAATATAAAGAAGATGAATCTGGATCCGAAAAAAGTAATGACATTTTTGAAGTTGAACGTAAACAAATTCAAGACGTTGACCAAAAAACAGAAAGTATAAACGTTACAGTAGCAGATGACGCAGCTTTTAATGCTAATACAATTCCATCTCGAAGCCAAACAACACCAGAAACAACGAATTCAAAGTAAGCTTCATTGAGGTAAATATCTACCGCAGACATCTCAATGCACAGGTTATTTTTTAATGAGCGATTAACAGTCATCTGGCTGCCAAGGTAGATCCGCTGTTCTGATCCCGTACTAAAGAAAGATGAAACATTAGAGCAAAGATCTTCGTACACAGTAGTGGCAATTCCACTTGAACAGTTTAGATCCACATTTTAGCTCAAAATTACGGTATATTTTAAAAGAAAACATACTCAGCCATTCTTTATTTGTTCGGAAAGGCTCACAAATTTTTATTTGGTCTTCTTGAGAATCAAATCAAGCAACATTAAAGTCAAAAAATTTGGAAAAGTGTATAATTAAGTGAGCGCGAACACTTTTGTAAAAACAAAATGAAGGGTTTCATTTGCGATCTCTCTGTAAGATTGGCTGATCCCATTTCGTTAGTTGGGGGACGAGATGATGGGTGAAAGTATTGGTGCAGACACGACATCCCACTCCCAAGGGTGATAGTAGTACTATTGCTAGATCCTAGGCTTTCTCGGATTTTTAACGTTTTTTGTGACTACTTTTGCTCGTCAAGGCTATGTTTTCGTTTCGAAGGAGGCCGGATTTTCAAAGAACAAGCCGGCAGTCTCATTCTGGGAAGCGCTTTTGTCGATTCGCTTGGCTGATAATTGTACGACCTATTTATTTGGCAAATCCTGTGCGAAGAAATTTTGGGACTGCCACGTATTTCCTGGGAGATATTTGGCATCGAGTGAAGCAGTTCGAATGGCATTCTTGAGGTCCCGAGTCCTTCCTTTACTCGTACTATGAAGCGAGTACTCTTTATTATGCAGCTGTAGGGGAAAGCAGTCAAAACTCAACCAAATCAGCTGAAACTCTATTAGAGATTAAAAGAAGGCTTCAACAACACACTGAGTAAGTTTCAAAGAATTTTATTTTGAAAAAATTTAAAGGTAGAAATTAGTGAACATTTATATTGAGTATCATATAATATATATGCTATATTGTAAGTCGCCTCGAAACGTAAGCTTTGGCCTCCTGTGGCGATACCAATTGCCATGAGAACGGTCGGCAGTTTTTCAGTATGCAGCATCACTGAACAGATTTGCTGTCCCTGGATTTGGCTTATGGTTCAAATATATAAAGGACACTTTTCAATTACTCGATTAGGTTTCATTCTACACTATTATCTCCATTCATCATAATAAATGCTTAGTTCGATACTTTCATAGTAGATCGTTGAAATATAGCACGTATCAGTCACTTATATCAAACATATGTAGTGATAAAAAAACAACCAATCAGAGCGCACGATTTTCATATCAACATGTGTGATTCAGTCAACTTTTTACACCGTTGAACCTGTCAATCTACATCGTTCGGTTGATAATTGAGAGAAACGTGGCTAGCGACTCTTTTTCTCGTTTTTTGCTTGTAGAGTCAGTTAATAAATTTATAAAAGCACATGAAAATAGCAATATACAATGGAAAACAAAAGGTGATTTTTCGGTGGTGGTTAAAATTCTAAAACGTAACGATAGAAGTTCTAAGGCAAATGAATACTTAGTGAATTTATTCTTAGCGAAAAGAAGAAAAGCATCAACGTTAAGTATAAACCGTGTACTCTCAGATCCTTCGTCTCATGTTTTGACGGCTATTGGAAGGGCAAAGTATACGATAAAGAGAATTACAGGTCCGCTTGCACATAGGAGTTTTATCTACTCGTTTTGAAGAATCACACTCGTCCGCTGCGCTTACTCGTGAAATGTTTTCTCTTCGCGCGGTAATGTAATATTCTCTATATATTAGATTTTGTCACAATCTCCCACTCATCGGGTTACCTTTGGAGATATGATTGACTGCCAGATATCTTGTATACATGTTCTTAAATGAAAAGGTAGTTTATCATAAAAAATGGCGAAGAAGATGTACAATAAACACTGCAGGTTGCACAAGAGGATTATTAAGCGACAATGCAAATGGGGAAAGGCGCTGCGATGTCGTATCTGATGGCTCAATTACCGGAGGATACTCGCCCACATCGAGGTATATTGGTAGTTTCAAAGAATCGATGATGGATCCTAGCGAACTATACGATCTGAACCGTGTTCTTGTCACTCATAGAAAGGAGTAACTTTTCACGGTCACTTGGCCACAAGAAAACGCGTTCCATCCAAGGAGGCGCATCTATTCCTTGAACATTTTGACATCCTTCAAGTTCAATGCAGATAAACTTGGACAAGGTGAGGGTTTTGTAGTACTCATCTGATACGAAGCGAACTTCCACTCTGTGTTTTGACACAGGTCCGTCTCTGCCTTCAAGATCTTGCTCATAAAGATTTAAATAACCAGCGGTCTTCACAGTTATAATTTTCTTTGCCTTTTTTATTTGCTGGTGAATCCACCGATCTCTGCCCAACGTAGCTATTTCGACACTAGCCATGTTGTCCATAAAAACGTCATAGCCCTTTTGTCGGAGCCAAGCACACATTCTTTCAACTTTGGTGACAACTTCTTGACTTTCCGGAAAGTAAGATACAAGGAACCGCTCCAGCTCTGTAAAGATCACAATTAAGTAAACAGTTTGAACACAATTACTATAAACTATAGTAGCCCAATTACCACAGTGTCCAGTGTCTGTGTTAAATTACTCCTAATAAGGAGATGGGTGACTAAGGGGGCTATTGCTGTGCAAATATTCATAAGATCAGTTACTATAAATATAATAAACGAGCCGGCGCGCTGTTTTTACGAGCCGCAGGCAAGTTTTTCCGGGCTTCTTGAGTGAACTTAAAATTCTCAAATTGTTCTATAACTGAACAGAGGAAGCAGGTGAGTTTTTTTTTTGTTTCTTCTATAAACTAAGCTACCGAAAGAGACGAATCAATACAAGATAAAACCACAAAGTGGTTTTATTAAAACTTAAACAACGTTGCACAGCCAATCAGACAGCAAGTTAAATCAGCCTCACTGATCGCAGTTAGACCATTCTGATGACTCCACAATGTAATTCTACAATGTGTAACGCTACATCCTATGCCCAAATTCAGGAGCTGCCATATAGTCATTATGGTGGTAAACGGGAGGGAACATTGTACGTTTCTAACTTCAGATTCTTTTCAGAATAACTGCAACATTTCGCAACAGCTTGATATACACACTTAGAAAAAAAAATTATTCAAATTAGAATATATTTTTATGGTGATTAGAATTAGATGTTACAAATGCTTGCATATTAACCTTCTCCTTTTGATTTCTTCACTCCTTTCCGCTCTAGTGCGGAAGAAATGGGAGGGGGATGAAGCTTCCTCTTCTTAATTATGCCAATTTTATATTGATTGGGATCAAACTTAGTCAGCGCTAAAAGAAACTTTAATGAATATTTAATGATTTACTTTGTTCAGTGTTTGCATAAATTACTATACCTATTTAATCCATTAATTTTATGCACATAACTAAAGCCAAAATCTACAATCATCTTTCGAAATAGAAAAGTTACTAAAAACCAAAATAAGACTTTTATAAAAATCTAGGTAACAATGCGCTTGTGTTCGTACAACATAATTGAACAATTTTTCCCCGGGACTTCAATTTCCTAATAATCTCGCTAAATTAAGACGGTGTTACATCATAACGGATCCAGATTCATCCTGGTAAGAATTCATCCCGGTTCTATACAAATAATTGCATTTGTTTACGCGATACTTTAATATTTTCTATACCAGAACTCATCTTAGTTCTCGTGACGGAACGCAATTCTCATTCCCTAATGAAATGCAACCGCAATTCGTTCCAGTATCATACAAAGACTGCAAAAGTTCATACCGCTTTAAAAATGGATGCATAGTTGGGCTTCCAATAGATTGGAACAAGTAAAGCGTTCCTACTACACCTAAAAATTGGTTATTACCTTTTCATTCCAGTTAAGTTCGTTTTAACGTTTTTCATGTAACCTAGCTTTTTACTGAATATATTTTCGTTCCGGAATGAATGTCAATCCGGCATCATGAAACTCCGCCTAAATGATTTCAGCAAGTTGAAGTTAAAACAAATTAACTATCGTCTCACTCCTCTGCATGACAAAACTCTTCCGCCTACAGCAATAATCAACACAAGCTAAGTAGATTAAGTAGTTTTCTCCTAGTTACAAAAACAAAAGAACAAAGATTGTAGATTGTAAGTGAGATGTATTACAGGGTGAGAAATGACAACACCAAATATCCTATATAAGGTAAGGTATCTGCATATAAAATTATTTACAATAATTTTCCATGCCAATGCCGCGGAATGGCTGCCCGTAGAGATAATGCCAAGGCCGCACAATGGCTACTCGTAGTACTGGTGTTAAGAACGCACTTCCTTGAGCAACGTGGGTTGCAGAGCCCCCCTCCCCCGCAAACGTCCTTCCCGACCACCACCCCTTTTTTCACTTCTTTCTTCCAAAATGTCATGTTATAGAAATGGCGCATAGTATTTAGGACGAATGAGCTTCTTGAACCGCAAGATAATACCGTAAGCAAAATCGATTTCATGGGCAATTTAAGTTTTAGCGCCTGCTGAACTGTACATGTAATCAGCGGTTGCCATTGTTCCTTGCTGTCTCCAACAAAATTTACCAAGCTGAATGAGACTTTATTTACTCGAAGAAGTATTTATCAAGGTCGCTTTAGCAACATTTCAAGAGGAAAAAGTGTGCTTTTGAGTCTTTCAGCTTTCTTTATGTGCAAAGACCGTGGATCGATCGTGTTTTAATAGAAGGACATTTCATGTTCTTGAAAGCAGAGACGGTTACTCTTAATTTTCTGCCGGACCTAATCCTTTGGTCAATGACACAGAATAAATAGCCTGTGGTGGCAAGTTACAATTTTTTTTTAATGGGATTTCAAGTTCAAGTTCACCACGATCTCTGAGTTGGTTCCTAGAGGAGGCCAATTCGCGATGCAGGAAGCTATTGAAGATTGGTCCAACACCAACAAGTTTGAGCTCAATGCTGACAAATGTAAAGAACTGCGAATTGACTTCAAAAGACTAAAGCAGCAATTTGATGTTCTAACCGTGAATTCTAAAGAGCTTGAGCAATTAGATAGCGTTAAAGTGTTAGGTGTAACAATAAGTAACACACTTCGGTGGGAATGCCATGTCTCTGAAACAATTACTACCTACCTATCTACCCACCCACCTACCTACCTACCCACCTACCCACCTACCCACCTATCTATTTATCTATCTATCTATCTATCTATCTATCTATTTATCTATCTATCTATCTATCTATCTACCTACCTACCTACCTACCTACCAACCTACCTATCTATCTATCTATCTATCTATCTATCTATCTATCTAGCTAGCTAGCTAACTAGCTTATGTTAACAAACATTTGAGTTGGTCTTGTAAACAAATTTAATTGTATACATAATCCTTCTAATGCTGATATTATGTTTTGTGTATGTACGCATTTGATTTTTTTATTATTAATTATGGTATCAATCTTTACTTGAAATAAATGTAAAAATAACAATTAATAAAAGTTTAAGACAAGAAACTTTGAATTTGATTTATTGTTTATAACTACGGGCCTGTTTCCTATGGTGGCCCACACTCATCAGGTTACTCGCAATGAGTCAAAGTTGGTAATTTTACATTGGCTACAAGTACAATCTGGTTGCTAGGTTACTATCTATATTTAACTTTCTATTTACTGGAAGTTTTTAAGTGACCATCTATTTCTGTGTTGACAAGGACTTGCTAATTCGCTTTTGTATGTGTAAACTACAAAGGTCTTTTCTACATATGATGATGAATTTTTCATATGAACATGTACATTGATTACACTTTTGGTTTCGTTACTGCACAAGTGACTTATTTTAATAATTTCCAGGTGATTTCAAATTTAGTGTTTTTGTCCTTTAATTTACATACGTGCTTAGTTAAATCAGTTTTATTACGTTTTGTTTAGTAACGAAAAGATGTCTTGTGGTTACTATAACGTTCTTTGAATTTTGATGCCAGTCCTACGTAGGTTTCTTTCGTCGTGTCTTTGGTTATTGTTGCTTGGTAGATTACGTTCTTCTGTTTGCAAATTTTCTTTAAGTAGGCATTGTTCTTTTTTTCTACAGTTGCAGTGTTGTTATTCTTGCTCTCACCAAACAAAACACAATGAAACTGAATTATCTAAACACGTATAAAAATTAAAGGACAAAAACACTAAATCTGAAATCACCTGGAAATTATTAAAACGTCACTTCTACAACAACAAAACCAAAAGCGTAATCAATGTTTATATGAAATATTCATCATCTTATATAAAAAAGACCTATGCAGTTTAAACAAACAAAACGAATAGACTAGTCCATGTCCACACAGAAATAGATTTACACTTAACAACTTCCCGTAAATATAGATAGTAACCTAGCAACCACATTGTGCTTGTAGCCAAAGTAAAATTACTAACAGCGGCTCGTTGCGAGTTACCTGATGAGTGTGGCTCACCATACGAAACAGGCCCGTAGTAATAAACAATGAATCAAGTCCAAAGTTTTTTGTCTTAAACACTTACAGATTTCGCTCCTTTTAATGGACCACTAAGAAAAATTATTCTTACTAAAAACAATAGTAAATAAAAAATAATCCATGCGGAAGGATTGGCTATGAACAACGACTTTTTAATACTTTATATCCATACAAAATCATTTTGCAGTTCGGATATCACAGCACTTTACTTTCTATGGAAACCGTAAGTTATTATATATTTGAATTATTTCTTCCACACAAATACATAAACAGGGTTCACCTACAGAAAGCTGGGGAAAGACCGCTTTACTTCTACAAGAAAACGTGGATGTTCACAACATAAAACAATATCCGAATGCCAATTGTGGAAGCACAGAGACGTTCATCTTCCAAAGTTGTTTGTTTAAAAATCCTTGCAAAGTTGTTCACTTACTAATCCATGCGAAGTTGTTCACTCACGAATCACTGCAAAGTTGGCTTACTACTCCATGCAAAATTGTTGGCTTAGTATCATTGCATTGTTAACTTACTAATCATTTTCTGCCAATTAGCAATATAATGTGGAATCACCAGCTCAGAATCGCAATTAATTTATATTATTATGCAACTACACGGATAACCGTACAACTAACACTACAAGAGAATCTGGGACGAGTACAAATATCTACATTGCGGTACCTATCCAGCCATACCACATACTAAAATCTCTATTAACAAATATTTATTTTGTCCAGTTAGCGGTCGTATTAACGGGGTTCTACTGCATCTCATATTTTTTTAAAAAAGTTTATAATTAAGCGATCTATATAAAGTTATGTATATTCAATCATGACAACTCTTTTAAACTTGTTCATACAGTAGTTCGATAGCATATTTTTTACCTTTGGTTATTACAAGTGTTTAATTCATTAGTAGAAAGTTTCAAGAAAAAGTGTAAGACGATATAAATTAGTGTCACAATTATAGTTTGGGCTACCTGTGAGTTGACGCGTTCGCAAACAAACTTACACACCTGAATGATTCAGTAAGCCTATATTATCTCAATCATTTTACAAAGTAAGTTATTGTGCTTAAAAATATTCAAATAGTTCTAGGTAAACAAATAAAAATCAGAGCGAGTGTTTTACCTGTAGGCCCCAGTGGCAGTGATACGTTGCTTGATTCGCTTTCATAAGTGCTCTGACCTAAAACCGAAAAATCATTTGAAACACTAGTAAACTAAAATAATAAGCAACATCAGTAAAATAACAAAAATTGAATAGTTGAGAAACGAATATTCTAGTAATGTTATCCAGTTATTAATTGTTAGCAATACTTTTAAACAATCCTTACACCCTTCAATTATAAATGTAATGTTTTAAGGGTTTTAAGAATATTTCAAAGTATTACCATACTTTTCACACATAACATTTCTTTCATATTTAATATTCATCTGTTATACGTACATATTACTTACATTAATAACAATAAATAATCATTTCTATCGTGCTGGCCACATTGAAATGTGATCGCCGGGGCATTACAATAACCACAGAGCTTACAGTTGAGAAGCTTAGATCGTCCGTCTTCTAGATTAGAAAAGACAGATCACCCTACTCTTTACGACAGACAGGGCCAACGGTTTAACTTCCTTATCTGACTGCTGATGTTAAGGCAAAGTCAGCACTTTCACCTCAATTACTTTAAGATCTAGCCAGTGCCAAGATTTTATTTCTACTTTATAGTAGTTTTCTTAACGTGCTGGTTACAATCAGTATCACTATGAAACAAAAAAACAATGAAAATATAGTAATTTTTCTCATTTTAAATTCAACAGAAAATCACACATTTTTTCATGACAAAATTCATGGTATTTTCATGAACCTTGCATAATGAAAAAAATCCAAAGACAACGTTTATATCTACAACCCATGAAATTGCAAACAAAATCCACGAAATCCTCATGAAAGTTTTCTCTCCAGGGTTTTTCTTGATGCTGAAAACATTATGAATTCAAGTATAAAAATATTCATGGTGTTTCATTTCATATTTACAGGAAATTAACGGCATTTTCACAAAAGCTTGAGTTTATTGTGTATATATACTTTTAAGGCCCGTCTACACGAGCAATTTTTATGTGACAATTTTTATGTGACAATTTTTATTTGCTCGTGTAGATGAACAAAATTG
>JAOTRI020079022.1:0-16542 GCA_028564885.2 Zoanthus sanctaehelenae
AACATTGAAAAGTTATACTAAAACAATTAGACTACTCGCCCTCGTTTTCCACGAGTGATAGTCAACTCAGCTGCGCCTCGTTGACTATTTGCTCGAAGAAAACTCGGGCTCGTAGTCTAATTTTTAATTACTATTTTCGTAATTTAATTATCTATAGAATTTTTTTAAAGCGCGTCTTAATCATTTTAGATTTTTTTCTTTTTTTACTTTTTTTACTTTTAAATGAGTGGTTAAGTTTGATTCTTAATGATGCATGGATGTCGTTTTTATCAAGAATTCTTTACAGCTAATGTAACAAGACCGACAGATGTTGTGAGATTTTGTGAACATTCGTAAACATATCTTTATATAGCTAAAGTTTGAAACTATTCTGTTTGTAAGGACCAATATTATGGGAAGCCGTACCGGCCAAAAGGGTAACGAATTTCAAAAGAGATAACGAGTTTAAAAAAATATAATCCAGATTTTATTTGATCAAAAATACAAGAGCGAGAATCCCGAGACAACTATTCCAGGTTTACAAACAACAAAAAAACATATCGAGAAATAAAAACGGCAACGTTTTCAGTTTCTATTACGAGAAAATATATCGAGATTATTCAAGAGCGGGAAAGGAGATCGAGAATTCAAACAAGATTTTAGCATCAACATAAAAATCAATAACTTCCTTGTTAAACGAATAGGGTTTCTTGTGAACTTTAATAATTTAGATAAATACTTCCCTCAAGTTCCTGAATATATGCAAATAACTCTCAAAAGCGTTTGAAAACTGGAAAAAAATCTTTTATGAAAAGTTTTAGTACGCCTCACAGCCCAGTAGAGCTACTAAGCATATGAAGATAATTTTAAAAAGAGAATGGCTAAGGCCCTGATTACATGAAACGGGCTGGCCCGGTTGAGAGGGCTGCGTTTTTCTAACGAGATCCCGGCTGTCCCCATGAAATCTGTAAAAATTTGTCTCGCGATTACATGTAATACCGGGCTGAGGCTTCGTTTTCAGCCCGCTTAACCGGGCCAGCCCGTTTCATATAATCAGGGCCTAAGTGTAGTGCGCACGCTCTATCCGTCCCAGTCCCTTAATCTTGGAAGTCCAGCCTTGCAGTCATTTTCGTACCAGTATGAACTTGTACACTCTTTACATGATACTGGACTGAATTGTGGTCGAATTTCATTCCGTATTGAAAATTTCGATCCGGCGCGAGAACCGGGATGAGTCATTCCGGTATGAAAAATAAACCAAGGCGGTGTTTACCTGATACCGGAACGAGATTCTTTCCGGTACGAGTTCATCCCGGTTCCATACAAACTAATGCATTTGTTTACATAATACTTCATTATTTTTCATACCAGAATGACTCATTCCGGAATGAACTCATCCCGGTTCTCGCGTCGGATCGAAATTTTCAATCCGGAATGAAATTCGACCACAATTCAGTCCAGTATCATGTAAAGAGTGTACGAGTTCATACTGGTACGAAAATGGCTGCAAGGCTGAACTTCCAAGAGACTGGGACGGATAGAGCGTGCGCACTACACTTAGGCCCTGATTATATGAAACAAAGCTTGTACTTGCCGTTTCATTCCCGTACGAGGTCTTTTTGAATTTTTTCATGTAAACACGTTACAGTAACATTTTCGTTCCGGAATGAATCTCGATCTGAAATCATACATGTAAACACCGCCCGAGTTATTTACTCAAAACAAGCTATTACTGAGTTATTTATTCACATTCTTTTCGGTTCAAAAGCCTTTAGATGTTGACGTCTTGGCAAGCTAAAAAATTACCCGATACGACAATGCGCGCCAAGTGTCTCGAAATCGGCCTACTATATGAACATGTAATTTTATTCCATTCAAATCCATATATGTATACGCGCGGCGCGGAGGCTACTAGATTGTCTCCTCGGGTTTTGGCCTCAGGAACCAAAATCCTGCCGGGCAAAAAGTCTGAAAATTGCAAGTAAGAACGAACCGAAAGAAATAAAAAGGATTTCAAATTGGCATTGTTGCTAATGTTCATTAAGTCCATTTTAATTGGGTCTGGGTTATTCTGAATCAGTTGTATGCAAATTAAACGAGTGATCGTCAACAGCTCTTTTCTTATTTACTATGACTTAATACCGTAACAGCAGTACATATATCACATATATATCAAGTGGATTTGTTTTTAATTCTTGTTTTAACCACGTAGTAAGGTTTTGTGTTCAGGTTATTGTTTGCATAAATATGATATAGTACAACGCGCTCAACAGTTTTGCTCTTTATGCTACGGTTGTTGTAGGAGTAAGTTGGTTCTTTGCGATGGCTGAAGTTTAGCCACGTTGAGTTTACTAAAGTCAGGGCAGAGGCCAACAAAAACAAAAAAAGGAAAATAATTCAAAACCTTAATAAAAATTGGAAATGATTACCCGTTACACATGTCTTTCTGTTCTAGTATTTGACTATGTGGTTTTGCATCAGTAATAGGGGGGTTAAATTCATTGTACCTCCAGGACCACAATCAATTTGAAATTTCAAATAGAGCGATATGCACTACTTTGGTTGTTGGGGAACTTATAGCAACGAGGACGGCAACTCGAATGACGACGGATCAGAAATTTAAACATTCTGGTTTACTTCATATTTCCGGCCCAGTACGCAGAAGGGAAGAGGAAGGGAATGAGTCGAGGGATCAGGGGGGTGCGCAGGAGAGAAGAGGGAGGGAATGAGGGATCAGGGGGTGCGCAGGCACGTTCTGTAACAAACAATAAAGTTGCAGCACTCACTTTCTAACAGAAAGAACCAGTTTTATTCCATACGATTGTAATTAAGTAGTTTCAATAATTATCTGTTCACTGAAATTGTTTACGATCTTCAAAGTACAAACCAATAGAAACCAAGCAAGGGCAGCGGAAGCAAAATATTACTGGGGGGGGGGGGGCACTTCTGAAATCTATATCGGAGAACTGATAATAACGTCATATAAAGCAATCTGTCACGTCATAGAGAAAGTATATTGAGCTACCTCTACAACGCATTTTGATTGGGTGGCACGAAGACAATACAAAACTATTATTCCTATCTGCGCTAAATATCCAATGTACAGCAATATATTAGCTCGTAAAGTCTATCGAAAAATTGCTTACTAAAAACAATAAGCATATTCATATTTCGGCTAATTATTAAGAACTGAAATGATCTTATACAAATTGATTGAAATCTGAAAAATAGTTACTGTGTGAACCTCCCAAAAAAGGTCTGTCTTCTTCTGTTTGATGCTATAAAGTCCTCAGCAAATTCAGTTAGATCTAGTTTGTCGCATCTTGACTTGTGTGCATCAAGCAACAGTAAGTTGTTTCGCCTTTGTTGGGTCATTGTGGTCCTTAACCAGGTCTTCAGTCGACGAAGAGTTGAAAATGATCTTTCCGCCATTGCTGTAGTCACAGGTATTGTGAGGAAGATCTTGAGTATCTTTGTTACTTCACTCAATAAAGTCTTTCCAATTGGGCTATCGTTTAGTGCATCGTAGATCGTTCACGCATTCATTGGTTGCCTTTATAAGGTCATGAAGCATCTTCAGTTTAGTTTCCAGACGACTTGCATCAATATCAACAGAGTATGTTTTCATGATTGACTCGGGGAATGTCTTTTAAGGGATTTCCGTTTACAGCTGTTAAGAGAAGATTCACAAACAGTTTGAAAATCAGCTTGTTGGAATCTCCTTTCAAGTTGATTATTAAGTAGTTGCAATAACTGGTAATATTCTTGATGATGATACTCTTCGGAGTTTCAAAGCAATGTGGCTCGTGGCCATCGCCAAGTCGTCTTAGTAGCTTTCTATATCTCGAAAGACACAGTTTTATGTTCAATTTAGCGGCTTGCTTGACTTCGTCATCGTACACATAATCAAATTTTCCGGGTCGTCGTAGATTTTTATAGTAGTTCTGAGCGGCTTTACAAGCTTTTTGCGCTTCTTGTACTGTCGTGTCTTTTCTCTGGAGACAAGTGGACAATTGCTCTGCAGCGCCAAACATCAAGTGCGACATCTTAAGCCCTCAAAAGGTTTGAAAAGCATCCATTAGTGCTGCGATTCCTCCTGCTGACTCCATTCTCATACCGCTGTTGGTTATGTATGTCGATCATCTTTTCTTGTAGTGCTTCGTAATCTTTTATTTAAATCGCTACGAAGCTGACACAAATTTTTTGTGACAAATGTCATATGAACGAATGTCATCAGGCAAAGTCAAATTTGATAAAGGTGGAATTACAACTCTTGGAAGTTTTTTGGAGGGGGGCAATGCCCCCTAAATTTACTGTGAGGGGGGGACTGCCACCCCCCGATTCCACCGCCCGTGCCAAAATAAAGCATAGCGAACAATTACAATTCTAACGAGGCCTAATAAAAAAGGACGGACTGGGGAGGGGTGGGTTGAAAGTTGTGATATATATCAAGGTTGTTTTTTATTTATCTAGTACTAGAAAGGTAAATCTCTTGAAATAACAACGACGCGAACCGGATCTCAACAACCTCCTTTTCCCTAACCAAGAAGAGAAAATTCCTAAATGACAGACATTTGTTGTGTTTCTTGGTCTACATTTAAATAAACTTTCAAGAATTGTCCTTGAGTTAAAAAAGAGAAAAAATTATTTTACTCCACACGAGGTGTCTGAAGCTAGTTTGAAGCCAGACAAAAGAGTTTTAAAACAACCGCTATTTACATTTCAGGAAGTTTATAGAAATCAACAAATAATTTCTAAAACCATCTCACACTACAAGCAATTAAAAACTGGAGGTTTGTCATTTCACTTATTATACATTACATAATGGTAAAAATTTATTTGCTAAAATAAATTCAGTCAATCCTGATTTGTGGGAAGCCCCGAACCCTAGATAGCTTCATATCTAGATATGAAGGCAAGGTATCAGCAAAGACGGATTTGCCCCGCGTTTGTGTTACCACGTCATAATTTGCCAACAGGTAAAGTTTTAAAACAGTATTCTAAATGAAGCTTTAGTTTTACATATGGAGACTCGAGTGTGTTTTTTCACAAGTGGTTTCCTAGCTTGTCATCTATAAATTTGTCAGCAGCAAGTTGGTTGCACTGTTAATGTCATTGTTTGTGGCATTAAGAGCATGAAGAACCGCTTGCCGTGAAAATCCCATGTCAACAAGAGTTTGAACCTAAAAGAAAACCATGAGATGGAAATAAATTGTAAATTGACGTACATGGTAAGTTTATCCTGGTAAAAATAACTAAAAGAAATTAAGTTATAAAATCTTGTCATTTCAATGATGTATCAGTACATGCATTGAAATAATTGTCTTGAGTCTTTTCCTATTTATCGTGAACGATTTCTAAACTAGAAATTTTACGTTATTAAACAACATAATAAAAATCTACAAGTCACATTTTAGTCTCACATTGTCACATCTGCTGTAATAGCTTATTTTGTTTGTTGGTTATGGAACTAAAATTTAGAAATTAAGTGAACGAAAACTCATGACATAACAAAACCAAAACTTGAAATAAAACGAAGAGAATCCACACAATATATGTCCGAAGGATTATGTATCAAGTAGATAGATCCATATTATCAATTTTTTAAGGCGTGTTTAGATGATGATTGACTGTTTAAGGTGTGTTTAGATGATGATCGACTGTTTGAGAAGTGTTTAAAAGACGATCAACCCTATACGATGTGTTTAATGATCGATTCTTTAATTTAAAGAGTGTTTTGATGATGACTGACTCTCTAATAAAGAGTGTATACTGTAGATGATGATCAACTCTTTAAGGAGTGTTTAGATGATGATCGACTCTTAGGAATCGGTTCACATTTTAGTCTCACATAGTCACATCGGCTGTAATAGCTTATTTTGTTTATGGGTTATGGAATTAAAATTTAGAAATCAAATGAACGAAAACTCATAATAACATAACAAAACCAATTCTTTAAGGTGCATTTAGATGATGATCGACTGTTTAAGGTGTGTTTAGATGATCGACTGTTTAAGGTGTGTTTAGGTGATGAGAGACTGTTTAAGGAGTGTTTAGATGATGATCGACCCTTTAAGGAGTGTTTAGATTAGGTAAAAATGAAAATGTATAACAATTATTAGAATAAACCTACTGACGGTCTAACACGCATCCTGTATTCTGATTGGCCACTGTACTAGAGGTCTATATAATCTATTAGTATAAACCTACTAACGGTCTAACACGCATCCTGCATTCTGGTTGACTACTCTACTAGAGGTCTATTATAAACTAATTGCGATTCTGAGCCGGTGATTCCACTTTACTCTGCTGGCTAATTGGGAGATAATACATTCCAAATTGGCGAATCCAATATGAGAAATATATTTTCTCCCAATGCCGGCAATATAATGTGGAATCAGCGGCTTAGAGTCGCAACTAATTGAATTTGTAACGCAATTTTTTTCAATTTTTTTCACGCGCGTTAGTTCTGAGTCGGTGATTCTACATTATATCACGTCTCTCTCCCTGACCAAAATGTTTACTGTAAGGCGATACTCGAGATAGTCTACTTGCAGAGAAAAGATGACAGATCAAAATAGTAATGAGCATCGTTTTGCGATAATATCAAAAGATTTCATCAACATATTAATTTCTACAGTGCAGTCATCCTTTTTGTATCAAATTAGGAGATCCAGCCGCCTCGCGAACTATTGATTCGTTGTCCATTCATTTGGCCTCGTGCTCTCAGTAATCGTTAACAAGACAGAGAGTAACTTTAATGCTAACAGTATCAACAAAACTCCAACATAACTGTTTGAAGGGTTTCTTGTTTACATACCTGTTCTTCTGAAACTTCCACTGCTGGTTCCTGTGGGGGAGGTACTGAGGCATTACCAAGATGATTATTTTGTTCATATGGTTGTGGAGGGTTGTTCTCCCCCCATGCAAACCACCCTCCACCCTCTTGGGGAACTAGTACATCAGTATAACCTTGACCAACCCTTGCACGACCCTAAACGGTGAAAACAAAAAATAACGTATAAGCCTTTAACAATTGGATGTCGCTAACAATGATTATCATAACAAACTTGTTCATCATCTCTATTAATAAAATCTGATTTGATCATTATTACCACCATTGCAAAGTTTCATTATCATACTATCCACTGTTAATTGTTAATTAACAAGTTTATTTGACACCATCTTGTTTTACAATAAAATACACGAAGCCATTTGACGTTTCAAGGTCTCATTGTACGTTAAATTTAAACTGTGTTTACCAGACAATTATAATAATCACAAAACTGTGTCATTAGGAAATTCAGAGTTTAATTGATTGTTAATTAATCCACTACTCTTAGTTTTAACAAAAACATTAATAAAAATAGAATATGATTGTATAAAAAACAGTGATGGCTTGATTTTACGTATAAACAACATTTCACATACTAGGTAAATCCAACTTCGAACAAAACTTTTTTAATCTGTATAAAAAGCAACAAAGACAAAAGAATTGTCATTGTGCTCTTTGAAGTGTTTCCCGAGGGCTGACGATCTGTGTTCTTCCATGTGTTGGTGTAAATGGCGAGATAATCTATACAACACGAAACACACTGGAAATAATACACCAAGCAGTGCTGATTGACAATCGGAGGTTTATCTTCACGTACTTCGAGAACGTTACCAATTTTATTCATTTTGAGGCATTGGTTGTAATACAACTCCAATTCTCTTTTCTTCTGATGAAAGCTACTGATCTCTTATCTTTAAACGGGAGAGCAATTCTGATGATCGCTGTAGATTACGTTTTGTCTTGAACTGTGCTAGACCCTTGATAACTAGGGTAGGGTTGGGATAGATTATACAAAACATTTTGTACTGAAAAACCTACTACAGATAATCACAGCAACTGATATGTATAACCTCCGATTGCAACACAATGTAATTTTCTGATGTCATTACCATTGAACATCCAATACCTATGAATTGCGGTTCAACCGTATCAACACTTGATTCAAGGATATCACTAGCATTTCGGTATGAAAAATAAATACGACCAGCCGTTCAAATTCAATTACTTTAAATGCCAAAAATAGAACAATAATTATTGTCATGACTATAACAAAATAGTATACTCGCAGCATTCACTAATTTTATTAGAAATAACGAGTAGAAAATTAAATCAATGCTGCATTCATTTTCATTGTTGATTATCATCTTCTGATCTTGTTGATTATCATCTTCTGATCGCTAAGTATAAACTCACCCTTTGTCGTAGTTCACCTTCTCTTCTTCTGAGCATCTGTTGCTCAAACCATTCCATTTGTTGTTGTTGTTGAATATCTAATGTGGCCCCCATAGGTTGCATTTGAACAGGACGGTCTGCTCTTGAGTGAAATAACTTGCCCAATGTTTTCTGGGCAATATTTATAATAAAACTAGGAAGCTTTATCCAGTTCTTCACATAAAATACATTGTATCTGTACAAGAGTCCTGACACCTAGGAAAGGAAAGTAACATAAACACTGATTACCAGTGATTTCAAAACATTTAAAAGTAGACGTTGTATTTCGTTGAGTAGGAGTTGTAAGGAATAAAGGGCCTAGCTCCCTATGTGGATACGGATGGAAAGTAGGCGTCGCTATTGGAAAAGTTGCTGTCGGATGCGACGGCCGACGTCTAGTTTTAAAAACACTGATAGTTAAAAAAGTTTTAATTAGTTATAAATATATTATTTGTTTTTTTGAAAGATTTCATGCAAATATTTCAGCAGTTTTGGAAAAGCACAAGGTTAGTGTAAATTTATATAATTTATTTAGTACATGTACTGTAAGGTTGACATGATGGGTCATGCAGTATTAAATGGAGGCTGGTGCAGTTAAGACTGGGAACAAGGGGAAGGGTAACAACAAAGTTTGTGTTAGATCTGTTGTACTGTGTAAGACACAACAAAGCTTTTTCTTTACAATCAACTTTACAGTTACTTTATTTATGGTATTATATAATTGTATGTTTGCAGTTGCAGCATTAATAGACCAAAAACACATTGTGTATAGCAATTATTATAAGATTAGACACCTTCTGTTAGATACCCTTATTCTGAATACAGGTACGTGTTGATTTACCGGTACTAGTACTTGTACAAAGTTCACGTCAAGACCAATGGCTACCCTGGAAAAACGTGTAGATTTTACAAAATGGTGCTACCCATACCCGGGAGGAAAAATTGGGGTATCTTAAGGTCTCTATTATCATAGAGCTTAGATTCTTTATATATAACCAGGTATTTACCAAAATATAATTTAGTAAAGTTATTTTGCTTTAGAAGTCAATATTTATTAGTATTTATAATCATTAATGAAATTCTGGTGAATGGAGAGAAACTTTCTGACAAGTTGACTATGGTCCAAAGCATCAGCTCTAAAATTCATCTGACCATGGTGTACAGTTAATCAATTTTTAAAAATGATTACTAATTAGTTCTTAATTATATTAGAGATTTTGAAAAGTAGTATATATATGATAAAAGTTGATGCTAACATCCAACGTTTCAAAGACAGCCTGACATAATTATTCTCGAGGAACAAATTAAAATTCAAATTTGAACTTAATTCTTGGAAATGAAGTCAGGATGACTTCGAAACATCAGTTCTTGGCGTTTAGTTTTATCATAAATTGCAATAAATAATAGTAAAATATTTTTTTTTGTACAGCCAGATGTTGTAGAACTACATGTTGAAATGACACCTTTGATGCTGGCTATCCAGACAGCAGTTATTGATTTAATGGATAGTTGTTTGAAAGAACTAAGAAGATCAAATCCTTCAGTAAGTTACGATATGGGGTAAACTAATTATTAATAAAATCGTGGAGGTCTAAAATAATTTAAACTTTTCCTGCCATTTTACCAGAGTTTGCATGTTATCATTTTTTGTGCAAAAATAACTTGTAAGCTGGGTTTTGCAAGTAATATTATTTAGTTTGTTAGTTTGTTAGAAATGTGTAATAGATGTCTTAAAGGAAACTTTTCAAAGCTTTAGGACTTAATTTGTACATATATATTAACTGAGACTTTTCGAAGAAAATCCAAACTAATAAGTTGAGCTTTCGTATTTTTCTATTTTTTTGTCTTGTCCAAAAACGGTTGATTTGAAAAAAAAATTCATTTGTTTTGGCAGCTATTCTTTCACATTGTTTTGTTTTTCTGCTTTGTTTTTCAGCTTGATGCAGATGAAATGACTCTTGAAAATGGGATAAGTAAATCATTTGACAAAGTCATTAGGTTCCACCTTGATCCAGTCTGGCATCAGCTGGTAAGAAACTTTCATAAAAATGGATTCTTTAATCTATATTTAATCATGCATCCTAGTCTTAACTGTTTTTAAACATTTATCTAACAGGATGCAGCTTGTCTCAGTGATTTGAGTTGTGGGTTCGAATGCTGATGACCTGTGTTCAATTTCTCAACTCAGTTTACTGAATGATTTCTTTTGGGCTTATCCCAGGGTCAAATTCACCACGCTTAGTTTTTTTTTTTTTTTTTATTGGTAAGAGCTAAGCTAAAGCCAGCTAAATCCTTTATGAGCCGAATGGCCCATGAATCCAATGTTCATCTCTGCTTTCTGTAGTGTTAAGCAGATGAGAGTTCTCCTTGAACAGTTTAGCTCCCATCAAACCCTGGTACTCACTTACCCAACCTAAAAAACAACTTGCAAGGGCGAGGTTGAAATGCTTGAAACTATTGTCAAGACGGGAATGGATATTATTCTACCTTTAAATTTTAAATCAATCTTGACTAATAACCCTTCTTGGGTGAGTCAGAAGTTAAGGGATCTAATCCACAAACGCCAGCGAGCCCTTGCCCAATGTGATCATGAATGTTTCCGTAGCCTAAGAAATGAAGTAAATTGTGAAAGGAAAGTGTGTCGTGTCAGGTACTACGAAGCCAAAGTTGAACATCTACAGAAGTGTAAGCCATCTCGCTGGTGGAGCAAAGTAAAGAAGATGTAAGTAGAATGACTGCTGCTGCCCCCAAGAATGCTGGCTCTGCCTCCCTTTTCCAGCACATAGATTGTGGTCTCAACCACCCTTCGCCTAATCTAGTTGACATTACTAACACTATCAGCCAGGTCTTCCTGTCCCCAATGAGTACTACATACTTTCACCCCCCTAACATCTTTTGATTCTCTGACACCTGTCCTGTCTAAATTGTCCGAAGACTATGTGGTTGATAACTTTGTCAAGCCGTGGTCCTTGCAAAAGTAGATCGACACCAATTTGGGACTGTTCCAGGAACTAATACTACTCATGCCTTGATAAGCATGGTTCATTCCTGGCTCAGTGCTACTGATGGAAATGGAGCAAAAGTAAGAAATGTATTATTGGACTTCCACAAAGCCTTCAATCTCATTGATCACAAATGTCTAGTTCAAAAATTGCTTCGCTCCGACGTCCTACATAACATCGTTGCCTGGACTGTGGACTTTTTAACCTGTCGCCAACAGCAAGTAAGAGTTGATGACTGTTATTCCGAATGGAGTAACGTGCCATCCGGAGTGCCTCAGGGGACTAAACTTGGTCCGTGGCTATTTATTATCATAATGTTCAAGGCCCTGGATAAGCATGTGCATGTGGAAGTACCTCGACGATACGACCATCGCAGAAGTGATCAGGAAAAAAGAACCAAACAGGCCACAATAGACGAGGTTGTAAAGCAGGTTGCCCAGAACAAGTTTCAACTGAACGAAACTAAGTGTAAAGAACTACGCATCAGTCTTCGCCGATCTGAATTAGAACTTGACCCAAATCTAGTTAACGACAAAAAATTAGAGTGCGTAGAAGATGCAAAAATTTTAGGTCTGCACTTATCAAGTAATTTAAAGTGGAACAACCACCTTTCTGATATTATTAAAAAGGTCAACTCTCGATTGTATTTTGTGAGCCAACTGAAACGTTCGGGCATCAAAGAAAAAGAACTTAGTTCGTCTGATTTATCTAACATCGTAAATCCTGGGTTATTCACCTTAGTCACTCAACCGTGAAAAATTGTTGTTTTAAAAAAGGATTAATTTTTTACCATTAATAGTGAAAAATTTGATCGCGATTTGATTGCCTGCACCTGAGATAGATTGTGGAAGGTTAGTTGTGAAACTTGTTTTCGGCCAGATTTTACTAGAGTTTTTAAGATAAATTATTTTAAAAAGTGCTAAACATTCTCCTGCTTGGTCAATATTAAAAACATTTATATCCCTCAGTATCCGTGCCTAGTAATAAGTATTTACCTCCACTTTGGTTTATAATGTTAATCATGTATGAATTGGTTTTTCTTTTTGTCAACATAGAATAAAACTTGCCACAGATTATGTGTTTATTAACCTACTTTTTACTGTTTTTAGGGAAGAAAGACGATACAACTTGTCGCGGACTTAAAAACACTCAGGACAATACTGTTGTAAGTATTTGTAACATAATGAAAATTGAAAATTTATATCTAAACTTTTACAACAAACATTAATATTTTCTATCCATAGCATGGCTCAACACAATCAGATTTAGCTGGTAGATTTTTTATTTTTAATAGCAAATTTAATTGCCAGTTAGCTAAAATCAAATTTCTGTCTTCATCAAGGAAGACATACCAGAATTTCATTGAAAGGCTAATAAAAGAAAGTGTTTGGCAAGTAAAATCAAAGTTGACACATCTCATTAGACTATTAAGATAAAAGGTTAGTGTTGAGCACTGCATGAAAACCCAAAGTACCTTCACTACCTCCTCGTTAGCCTAGTTCATAAAACACCAGTCTGTTGTGCGGGAGGCTTGGCTTAGATTCCCAGCTGTACAGGGTCTTAAAATGATTAAGGGGCTGCCTTTACTCTAAGATCTGCACACGGTTAGACCTTCGTGTCTTCTCGGATAAGGACGTTAAACTGTAGGTCCAGAGGGCCACGTGGTTGAAAACTCTTTGTGGTGTTAGCATGTTTACTCTCTTAAAAAAAAGAAAATAATTAATATTTGATTTTGAATAAATACAGCAAAATTTTCTATTTATAAAATATACCTTTTAGTTGATATTCTCTGGATGGAAAATCTTTTAAAATATAGTCTTCACATTAACCAACGATGTATTTGAAGTCATATCAGAGCTCAGCTCTGTAGTATGATAACAATAGTATTTACAAAACTTAACATTAAATCTTACACGAGTGTTTTGAAAATGTTTCCGATAATTTGCTATACATTGCACTTATCAACGACTTTCTTATGTTTTATTTAAGAAATAAGACATTTTTTCTGTGCCTTCATAGCACTATGAGAACCGAGGCGCACACTTGGGAGAATTCGAGAGCTGATCAGTGAAGCACGAGACGCAGTCGAGTGCTTCAATGATCTGCTCGAGAATTTCCCAAACGTGTGCCGAAGTTTTCATAGCGCTATGGAGGCACAGAAAAAATGTTTTATATTTCTTAATTGCAGTTTTAATAAAGCGCTTATCCTATAAAGTTCTAAGCGTTTTACAAATGTATACAAGTTTTAACAGTTTAAGGGTCTTAGAAAGTCCGATTTAAGTTAAGTGCCCTCAGTTAAAAAGATAGACAACACTGGGATCAGAACCCTACTCCTTGTGAGAAGTATGTGGGTTCTTTTAAGTCCCTCTACAGAGAGGTCAAGAGACTGGACCTACGGTTTAACGTCCTTATCCGAGAAGCCGGACACGAAAGTCTAACCGTATGCTAATGTTAAAGCAAAGGCAGCACTTTCTCCTCAATTATTTTAAGACCCTGAGTGTTAATTCGGCCAGGAAATCGAACTCGAGACTTCCGCACAGGAGACTGGTCCCTTAATAGCAACTAGGTTAATTGGTATATGCTGTATCCTTCTCAAATATACTAAAAGCTGAGAGCGAAGATTAAAAATTGCACCTCATCTCGGATGATCCGGTGTGCTCATATGAAAATGAAAGGGTGTTATATTTTTCCCTGTATTATGGTAACTGTCACGTTATCACATGCTGTGATGTCACAAACTGTACTATGACAAACCGGCCTTCGCAGGATAATCTGTAGAAAAACTAAACAAACAACGTATGTGAGAATAAGCTTTAAGGCGCTACTTGATGATATCACAAAGAAGAAACTTTAAACTCCCCGAGAGATCGCAGAAATCCAAGTAAGCAATATTCTCTGATATTTCTATTTAAATTTTGTCTGGTGACTGTAGCTTCTGCATGGCTCCCCCGTAATGTAGCAGCCTAATGTAGCGCCATATTTAAAGAGATCCGGTATCAAACTGATATACGGCATTCACTTCCATCGATGACAACAGCTTTGATAAACATATCCACATCAAAGTGGGAATGGAGATGCTGGTGGCTCGATCGTTATCACGATAAAAAATTTAAGCTACAAAGGTTTCTGATTTGTGCCATACTATTTTTACCGTGACAAGTAAGTGTTGGTATGTAGGCGGACTGCATCAGGTAGTGAGAATATACCGACCTTACTATAGACTGATTTGTTTGCCGCCAGTTTAAAATCAAGCATTTTAACCCGATAACAACCGGTACGAAATATTTCGTGCAGTTCGAAAAATCACTACATTAAAGAACTCTTTCCTCACTACAAAGCGTTTAAAGAAGGTATATCGAGAGTTTGTAATTCATTGACCTTGGTACGTAGTAGGCATATAGTCTACACCGGTGCTGGACCAATAATTCTATAAAACATTAAATCATATTTTATCACACTTTATACATGTAACAAGAAATAGCAAAACGGTTCACGTTTTTATGACGAATTTTAGACATGAAATTCAAATTAATTAGATTAATCGTATCAATATCGCTTCCGTTCAAAAATGGTTTAAGAACGGAATGGAGAATGAAAAAAGACAACCCGGATATTATTGTTGTGAGACATTAGAACTGAAAATTGAAGTGTGCGTTAAAAAAAAGTTACTGCAATGCCATGAAACAGTTTATAAAATGCTTGATTCATCGATTATAAAGCAACAGGGTAAAGGAAAGATTTATTGTTAGAAATTTTAGAAATATATATCTTTTGATCATAATGTTGACTTTATGAACAACTTCAACATTTTTGAATCACAAATAACAACATCAGTTGAGTGTTTGTTAACTTAAAATTAAATATTCAATCATCATGCAAAGATTTAAAAAAGACTTAAAAGGAAAATTTAGCCTTATCACTTGACTTTAGGTATGATTTCTGCTTTAATATGTTTCAGATCATCTCTAAAATCTCGATCGCTTCTTTCTAACAAGAGCCGGCGGAAGGAAATGGCCTAGGTGCCCCGGTTGTTTCAGCGCGAACTCGCTCTATCAATAAAGAACGGATTTCACTATCTGTTTGCTTTAAACAACGGAACAAAATATGAAGCGATTTAATACCAACAGCTTTGACAGCAGAAGAAAGAACAACTGTTTTTGTACAGCAAATGCATGTTATTTTTATACATATTTTGTTTCTTTGTTTTAAAAACAACGAACAACTTCGGCGAAAATGGGGGGTAGAAGATGAATTATGAATTATGGCCAGAAAATGTTTCGGAATAATAATTATTGGATTCAAAACAACGGAATAATGAATTATTGGATTTAGAAAAATGGAATAATGAAATATTGGATTTAACAAAAAAATGGAATAATAAAATATTGGATTTAACAAAATGGAATAATGAATAATGGAATAATGAATAATGGAATATATAAAAATAGGACTAATGAAATACGGAGAGAAAATACGTCGGAATAATGAATTAATTATGACCTGGTCATCATGCATCTTCTACCCCCATCGAAAACACTACAAGTACAAAATTAATGACAAACTTTTTAACTTTATATTTCCATTTTTATAGTTTGTAGAGAGCTATAGAAGCGGTCGGGGAGACAAAATTTTATGACTTTAAGATACAATGAAAAATTTTTCTCTCGGTTCTCGATTGTCTCAAATTTGTCAGGCTCCATCATGTAGTCATTAAAAGGTTGTTACCAATAAAATACCTTTAATTTGTCACGTGATGTTTTGGTTTTCGCAGTCTTAGTTTTGTCATTAGGGACCTTTTGCAGCGAGGACGCGAATGTGAAAGACGACGGCTGTGAAAAATCACCTTTCTGGTTTACTCTTTGTTTACTTGTGAGAATCATTAGGAATTTATTACTTTGCTTTTCGCTTTGTCAATAGAAAAACGATTTAATGTTTCACCACGAAGTTAAACAGATACTGAGAAACTTTTTGCTGTTACGTCCACGTAGTCTCAACTGCTCCAAAAAAGGTGTTTTCACGTTTTATTTTAAGTGACAACTCCGTGCACGTGCACCGTAGCAACGAGGACGGCGGCGCCGACGGCAAAGAACAATAGAAAATACAATAACTGCACGTTGGAATGCACCGAGTAAAGCACGTGCTCGGGGTTGTCGCTAAAATTAAAACGTGGAAATACCTGTTTTGGAGTTGTCGAGACAACGTGGACGTAAAAGCAAACAGTTTCTCAGCATTTGTTTAGCTTCATGAAGAAAGATTTAATCGTTTTGCTATTGATAAAGCGAAAAGCAAAGGAAT
>JAOTRI020079095.1:0-16540 GCA_028564885.2 Zoanthus sanctaehelenae
ACTACCTAACCCCCCCTCCCCCCACCTCTTTAGCACGAAAAATTTTGAATTCTCCCTCAGAACCGACCACTTGCTGTATCTATAAACAATGAATAGTCCTTTACACAAGTTATTTTGTCTAAATCATTCGATGTGGGAAACATTGGTGAATTGCTGAAAATTGTCCCCTTCAGCTTCAGCAGTTCATGTGGATGTGGACATACTGGTATTCTGGAATCATAAATTAAATTGGGTTTTTTAGGACCAAAATATTAATAATTTACATATCAGTGTCATGTGCAAAAGATTTTTTGTACATTGTTTAACTGTTGTTAATCTGTTAGAAAAACCGAAGGGTTGCTCCCCAGTAGTTGTTTGGATTTTTAAACAAAATGGGTAATTTTTTCGACCCCTCCGGCTCCCCTTTTAAAAAATGTGTCTCTACCTTGAAAACATCTGGATCCATGACTGACGAGAGAAATATAATAAACATTTTGCTGTTAACACTTGTTTGACAAATTGAATTTAAAAAAAATTTAAAGGTGCTAGATGCATATTTTGTGAGCTCATCACTCTGCTCCAGGGAACCAAGGCCTTCTCGCCATTTCAACCAGATGGACTAATAAATTTCATTCAATGTAAGTGTAACCCTGCTGTTATTCTTTTTCAAATATATAAATGACAGTGTTATCTACAGTTAAAGATTTATCATAAAATAAATAGAATGATTTTTCAAAAGTTTTGACATGTAAATAAATTAAAAGTAGATGTATTAGGGGCTGTGGGTTATTTTTTCTTTTGGGTTATAATACTTAAGATAAGGATATTTCAAACAAAAAGATGTTTCCAATTCTTGAAAATTTTAAAAATGTCCAACATGATCATGAAATTTGCCGGAATTTAGATTAAACCGCAACATGTGTCAGGTGCTTCCATTGCCTTAGCTTGTAGATTATGGGTCTTTTTGCATAATGTTAACTAATAACAAGATTTTCCTGTTATGTGTCTGATAATTTAACACTTCATAAGCAAATAATAACACAAGGTTTGTTCTTCAAGATTTCCCTCTTGGTTATCAAAAGTACATGATCCATATAACGAAACAAAACAATAATAATATTAAATAAAAAATAACAATAACAATGTTTATCTATTTGATTTACAGTTCTTGGAGGATTCTCAAAAGGCCAGCAAGAGGATGCCCATGAGCTTTTAATAGCTATACTTGACAATATTATTGAAAATCATGTAAAGCCTATGTCCATGTAAGCAACCAAGTAATCATATAAATTATAACTTTTAATATAATTTTTATTGTTTACTAAATATTTCATCTCAAAACACCAATACCAGATCTATTTACACATAGGTCACCAAGAAAGCATTTTCCAGAAAACCTTTTCAAAGGAGACCTAATCAACAAAGGTATGGTAAAGATGAATAATGCCCTACCTATTTCCTAATGCAAAGATTCACCATGAATGTATTAGCACAGAAATGGGATTAGTATAAAAAAGTTTTTGGCTTACATAAATAACATTCTGTTGTACCGTTGCAAAAATTATCTTTAATAAACATACAAGTCCTATAAAAATTTCAAAAGTGGTAAATAATTTGTTTTATTGTACAATAAATTATTACTTTCATTAATTCAGTCAGATGCAATTCCTGTGGAACAGTATCAAGCAGTGGAGACAATTTTCTTGCTTTGAGCATAGCTATCACTTCTAAGGTACTGTAGATGATCAATTTACTACTCATAGTAAAGTAGTACAAATCTGGAATGTGCCCATCCATTATGCAATATGCATTACCTGCAAAACAGAGGTGCACACCAATAAGAGCTAAATTACAACAAAGCAATCTTATAGACTTCAAGAGCACACGGACATAGCCACATGAACCTAGTATATTCCCTGCTATTCCCAATGCATGATAATATTAATGAAGATTAATTATAAGGCAAGGTTTTTCAGATAACCATGCTAACCGAAACAATATACCAAAAACCAATACATACATTTTAATAGTAATAATATGTGCCTTCTTTTAACAGTATTCCATTGAAGACAGCATTGATCAGTTTTTTTCCCAAGAAGATCTACCAACATACTGCTGTGAAGGGTAAGTGTCATGTATTGCGAGAAAACCTGCCAACTTTGCCCTCCGAAGCAACTACACACACTATCAATGGCTATAAACAATCAATTAATATCACACCCATTCAGCAGTTGTGGAAAAAAAAAACCCAATGATCAAAAATAGCCCATATATTATTAGAGAAAATGTATGAAAATTCCTGGAAAAGTGAGGAGCTATATATATAGGCCCTCCTGCCTCACCCTCTATGTTACTCCTGACTTTGCCAAGACAGAGTTTTTCCTGTCCAAAAATGTAATTACTGTCTAATAAAATACTATTTGCCCAAAACTGATCAATATAATTATTATCCTTTTTAGATGTAAATCTGTTGGTGCCAAGAGAGTGTCCCTGATCTCAAAAGCCCCACAGTGCTTACTTATACATCTGAAAAGGTGGGTCCTTTTACCAAAATTTATTATCCATTTACAATTATAAGTTACTGGTTGCTTCACCTAAAACATGAAGATTGTATTTTTCTAAGGTTCAGGTATGGATGCGAGAAAATTATGTGTCATGTGGCCTTCAACAAGTATCTTAGACTGCCTAGTCACATCTGCTATGGTCCTGAGGTAATACATACACCACTCCATTCTGTAAAGTGTTACTTTATTTACTGTTATCCTCTCAGTTTATAAATTCAATGAGGGGCTATTTTATTCAGGATAATACATACAGAAAACTTTGTTTTAGTTTAAAAAGAAATTAATCATCTTCAACTACCAAAGCTGTGTTTACAAATATCTGCAACATGCACGGCACAAAAGCCACAACAAAAAAAGACTTCCTTGTTGCCAAGTCCTATATCCAACCTTTGTTGTTCTGACATAACAGCTGTGTTTGTATATGTATATACCCAAATGAAAATTACATCTATAACCTTGGATTAATCCCATCTGCTTGGGATCATTCCAATAATTATATAATTATCATAATAATGGCAACTTTTTACAGTGGAAAGTGAGAGATCATCTCCAGGATCATGTTTGAGTTGATTGCTATTAATTTTATGACTAAAAAGTTTATCTGGTGACTGATTATTTTCTATCATCAAATTTGTAGGGCCTTAATTACACATTGAAAGCTGTTATAGAACATCAAGGTACATCGTGTAAGAGTGGCCATTATGTAGCCTACCGCTTATGGAGATCAGAGTGGTTCAAAATGGATGACCATGTGGTATGTTTATGAAGTCAGATTATAGCAAAATACCATTGATATGATTATTGTCAATATTATGTCATGTTAATAAGTTAATCCAGAATTAACTTAAGTTAATTTAAGTTGATTAAGTTAATTTGTTTACAGTACCAAAATAAATATCTTTTGCCATAAAATCATTTGACTTATATTTGGGAAAAAGCATTTTGGCAGCCATTGTAGGTTTGGATTAAAAGTGTTCTAATAGATATTAACCAAATAACTGAATGTGCCAATTTTGTTGTTGAAGGTTGAACAAGTGTCCTTCCCTGATGTACAGAATTCAAAGCCATATATCCTCCTTTTTGAATCCACAGAACCCAATGTACATGAAGTAAGTAAAACACACACACCTATTAATTATAGTTCCATGGAGCTATACACTTTTACTTTATTCTAATTTAAACTACTGTTTTGTTCATCCAGGTAAGGTTCTTACACAGCTTCAACAGCTCAACAAAAAGGACTGAAGGTATAGTGTTACATACAGCATCATCACCAGCAAGAGTGAAATATGCTTCTTTGTTATATACCAACTATCAAAGTCCATTTTTTTCAGATTTGTTGACATCATGTGAACATATAGACAAATTTTTCTGTTTCCCACAAACTAAGGCAACAATATGGACTGGTCAGTAATAACAAAATTGGATGTTAAATGGGTTTGTAACCTTGCTTGATCCTGGTTCAAACAGGAAAACAGTGAATGATTGCTAAGTATATAAATAATGATATTAACAATAATACTTACTAATAAAAATAATGATCATTATAATAATGCTACTATGATGACAAGGATAATAATAGATAATGGATGATACCAGAATAGCACTTAGTAGGATAAAGATTGAATTTCCCTGCATATATAAGGACATCTGATAATGTGATTTAGTATCACCCAACAAGTGGACTATTGCAAAACCAGCATTTTGATTGGCTACGCTACTAGTGGTCTATTAGTAAAAGTCATCGAGTAGCAAAATTCGCCGGTTTTGAAAACTGGTTATTGCTTTTTTTTATTTTTTTGGCCGGTTAGTGCTTTTTCTGTCCAACTAGTTAGATGATACTATAACAATTAGACCTCTCGGCCTCATGGACTACGACTTTGAATAGTCCATTTGGCCTACGGCCTCATGGACTATTACTCGTAGTCCATTCGTCCTCGAGGTCTAATTGTTAAATATCCTCTGTGAGGGGAGGGTTGAATGCCTAATAAACAATGTTTCAATAATAATTCTAAGTAATAAAATTTAAAACAATTTAATTAAAGTATTTTCTTTTATTTCTTGTCCTGGATGTAGACTTGAAAATTGCCAAGGAGGAGATATTTGCCTTGTCAAAGGACCAGAATGAGATTCTAGTTGATGTAAAGAGCAACCCTACCACACACCTAATGTCATCTATAACAATAACGAGATCTTCACTATGCCGACTAGCTGTACCACCAAAAGGCTGTAATTATGTAAAAGACTATTGGATTGGTGATGAGGTAAGTACGGAAGAATAACAAAGTTCTTCAGCAAATACTTCCATTAGTTGAACAGTTACTGCAGACAAACCACTGTGTCCTGTGCTGAGTACGATTAAAATTAAACACTCCTAAAGTTCTACAAAAAATTATGATTCTAAAATTATAAATCATATCTACATTAAAAATGGTTTTTGAAATATTATTGTCACTATTTTAAACATAAACCTCATAGCAACTAAAAAAATGGAAAAAATAAATTAAAGATATCAAAAACTAAAACAAGAAAACAAAAAACTACATACTGTATTATTTACATTTTAACAGGTAATCAATGGAATCCTGGCTGCAGTTGCAGAAAAGTTCCAACAGGAGGTAAAACTGGCTTTGTTTTTTCTGATATTATTTTTGCTTTATTCCAAGGTTTGTGAACTATACTACCAACTGTAAAACAATTTTACTAAATCAGTACAACTAAAAATATAAAATCTAATATTTGTTTCCTACAAATGTATTGGGCCCACTTCAGGCCTATAGCCCAATGCTGTGCAGAGGGTGTATCTGCACTCATATCGCATGTTATTTACTAGAAGAGCAATTTCATATAATTTGCTGTGTTCCTGACTACAATCATGTGCACCTTATTTCAGGGCCTAGACATTTTTATCTTCAGCTCATTCCTCTATTCAAAGTTACAGAAGGGACAGTCAGCAGTTCACATGATTAGAAAGGTAATTCAAAACACTATAAGGATGATTTATAACTATAAAATAATATCTGGTTACTTCACAAAACATCTTGTATACCTAGAGGCCTTGAGTCGACTTGAGTCAATTATATTACACTGCCTGGTTACTTCAGTATTATAAGACATTCATATAATTTGTATATCGCTGCTTCCGTAACAGGTGCAGACAGATTTGCTTGCCAAACAGTTCTGGATTTTCCCAGTAAACATTAACCAAACTCACTGGACAGCTGTGGTGAGTGTCTTTCCAGACGCATTCTTCTAGTAAATGATATCAAAGTTCACTGTCAAACCTTAAGGAAACCTCTGCTTTTTTCGTCTTCATTGAACAATATCCATTTTGCATTTCATAGGTTGTTGAACTTTCAAAGAAGTTGATAAGTTACTTTGACTCTCAGTTTGGTCAATCTACTGGGGAAGCTGTATTGAAAAGAATAAGGTATAAATGCCTGGAAAACTAAAAATAGTATAAGCAGACATGATCTAAAAATTAGATACTGTCAGTATAATTTTACAGTTTACATATGATTACTAATTTAAAAAATTTGACATTTTAGCTACTTAAAAGTAGTAATTATATGTGTAAACTGTAAAGTTTTATATACTTTTTTATACCATGTACATAAACGTAAAAGCCTGATTTAGTCTTGAACAGCAAACACTCCTTGCTTATATTCAAACTTTCACAGAAACTTCATTGATGATGTATATGTGATGAAAACAGGATCATGCATGAAATGGAAAGGCTGGGAAAGTAGAGTGCTTAAGGTGACTATTTCACTAGTTACAAAATGCTGTCTCTTACATAAATAATATATAAATGCCTACTAAAAAGGTTTCATACAATGTGTAATTGAAATTTGTTATAATTTCTTTTAAAGGAAGGGGATATCCCAAGGCAGTTAAACAATTATGACTGTGGTCTATTCCTGCTACAGGTACTTTCTTTACAATTGATCACTCAGTAAGTAGATTCCACTGACAGTATCCCTTCATGTATTACGTATACCCACTATTTGGAAAGTTTTTATTTTCCAAGGATGCTTGAAGTTTAGCAATAAATGTCTTGGAAGGTTGAGCTCAAGAAGCTTGCAGTAACATGCAAATTATAATGGCATTAAATAATTATATTAAATAATTATAATGCCTAAATTTGTTAAGCACAAATTTGTTAAGCATAAATTTTCATTATCTGATTTTAGTTACTTTCTGTCATGTAAATTAGCATTATAAAATGTACATACAGTTACAACCAAAGAGGTACTCTGGCAGCAGTCTCCAGAATATACTCCTATTTCATTATTATTATTATTATTATTTATCTTTATTGTTATTAATATTATTATTAATATTACTATTATTATAATTTTTATTATTATATAGCAAATAAAACCTCCTCATTAGTGATAGGCTATTATTACATGATTTGTTTTGAAAAAGATTAATTCAGCATTTCTGTTTCACACACTAAAATAATGTTTCTTTTTTAGAACATTATCTGTTCAGTTGAAGGAAAACCTTCCTTAAGTTTCTCCGAGGTAATGTCTCCAACTCATTTTTTACACCATTCTATCACTACTTACCACAGTATTACTGACAGTAAAGAAAAAGGCTTTTCATTTGGCTTCCTGTACCTACCTTCCTAACCTTTAACATATTTTTACAGAAAGAAAGAAAAAGTGCTTAGAATATATGATTCAGAGAATCACAGGATGACCTGATGTCTGATAATTATCAGGGTTCAAATTAGCGATTTGAAATTTTGTTTTATTTTCTAAGCTCTTTTATTTGGTTCAAAATTTTTGCTGGCTGTTTTTGTAGCCAGGTAAAATATCCTGTTTGCAAAAAGGTATTAACATAAGTACCCAACAAGACAACTGTGTTTTGGAAGCGAAAATGGCCGACAAGATCCAAAATAAGCCGGCCATCGCCGGCAGCCGGCGGCTATTTTGAACCCTGCTTATGACAGATGACATGTAATTGCACATCTTTTTTTCAATATAATTTAATCAACAAAACTTAACAATGCCTTTGTTATCAATATCAACAGGAAGATATGCCAAACATTAGAGAAAATGTTCTCCTGGAGCTTTGGAATCATCGAAAAAGGTATAAATATATTTAAAAACAGCATTATCTGAAGTCTATAAATTATTTAGATCTTTTCTAAAGGTAGCACTGTAATTAATGAAATTGTTTTCCATTGTACCTCTACAGGAAAGTACCTAACATCCTGAGTGATCCACCCTCTCCAAGTCCATCAGAAGCAACACCATGTGGCCTTCAATCAAAACGTTCCTCAGAATCCACAGCTGTCAATCAGCCTGCAAAACGGTTGAAAGTATCACAATCTACCAATTCAAGTAACCAAAGTGCATATCTTAAGCCAAAGTCTGTGCCTGCATGCAAAGTATTTGCTCCTGTTTACAATCAGTCATCATCCGCCAAGCCCCAGCCAACACTCGCCACATTCGAACCAGTAGCAGTCAAATATGCACCAGCACCAGTAAAACCCCCAACAGCACCTGTAAAACCCACGTCCACTTCTATTAAATCCCAGGGAGCAACCATCAATCCTCATTCGGAACCAATTAAACACAAGTCAGCACATGTAAAACCCGACACAGCTCCTTTTAAATCCCAAACAATGCTTGTTCAATCACAGCAAATGCCTGAGAGTCCTCAGTCAGCAACCATCAGCAATCCTGCAGCACCCATCAGCCCTCAGTCACCACCTGTAAAACCCCAGGCAGAACATGCGAAACTCCAGGAAGCACCTGCTAGCTCAATGTCCAGTGTCATCCAAAAGCCCCCAACTAGTAAGCAGTCACTTTATGAATGTACTCACTGTGGTGACAAATTTACAATCAAGTCAAATATGCAGAGGCATATAAAAAAAAAACATGGTGTTAAAAACATAAACAGTGACGGGCTTTGCAGGTGTCTTTCATGTGATTTCAGATGTTACAGAGTAGCAGATCTGAAGACACACTTAAAATCAGCTCATGGGACTGCCATCAAGGAAGAAACATTTCACTTTTCCAGCTACTCAGGTCAGTAAAAAAAACAATTACATCAAGAATAATAATGATGAAACAACAGATGGTAATTATTAAGCACGAGTATGAAAGAAAAAGGTGTTTTTCAATATTGACACAGGCAAACATTGATAAAAAAAAGGAGTAGAACCTTTAATGGCTTAGCTCAAAAGGGAGTACTCAAATTTTTTTATCCAATTTCTCCTGAGTCAGTATTAACAAACATCAGGCTTAAAAATTACCATCTTATATATTTCATCATACACAAAAGCATAACATTGACACACCATTGACATTATGCAGAATGGTTGTTATATGGACCCAGTTTAACGAAGGATATTTAATGGCCTAGTTTCCATGAGTCTCGCAAAGGTCAGTGTTTGAGCATCCCAACTTGGTCATTGGAAGGTCATAGGTGTGACCCCTTTTGGGAGTTTTCAAATTTTTCTTCATGCAAGTTTGCCTGTGCCAGTATTGAAGAACATAGTCTTTCAATAAAATTATATTAGAAAGAGTAATATAAACAATAACAATGACAACAACAGCTTGAGCAAAAATAATAATAATTATTATTATTACTATTATTAATGCTAAATTATTAAAAGCAATAGTGAAAGCAGTGAAGGAGGCAGTTAAGCAGGAACTTAGTAGCATCCAAACGCATCCAAACAAAGTGTTTAAGCTTGCGAAGGCAATAAAAAAGGATGGGAAAGATGTTGGGGTCGGGAAGTGCATAAGAGGTTGATTTTCACGGAGAAAGGTATTGGGGAAGTCTGGAAAGAGCACATGGAAAGAATTATGAATGAGAATGAAATCGTGGGATCAGAATGTCAAACCAGATTTGGTGGGAATACACTCTTACTTACTTCAATGAAATTGTTGTTTGACAGATTTTGAATCCTGGAAAAGTAGAACTGAAGTTTTACAAGACTGTTCATTTGTTAAGACAACCGGCGATAAACATCAACCAGAGCACAATACAACAACAAAGTATTTCAAATGCAACAGAGGAGGAAAATATCGTCGCACCATAAAAGGACCCCGAAGATCAAAAACTCAAGGTTTGTGAATCAAAAAATAATGCAGAGGTTTTGAAAATGACAAAAAAATTGCCATTTTGGAAGGAAAGTTTAAAATATATCTTTAAATACAATACATCCAACTACTGTATGTTAAAATGATAATTAATTAATTGGAAAATAAGTGGAATGAATCAGAGCCTACTGGATGCCTTAAGGTGGTTAATCCTACAACTTGATTTATAACCAGCCATGTAATTATATTTAATTAATAATAATTACATCATTGCCAAATGAAACTCACAAACCATCTAATGTATGGTTTATAAATTTCACTTATAAGTTAAAGGTGACATTGAAAAAGTTAACGATCTTCCCATTAGCTTCTATTGTTAATTTTTAAATCATCAGGTATTAAATATATGTTACGGATTTCTTTTTTTTATTCTTTTTTCAAGTTTCTCTTGGGCTTGCTTTGCATGTAATTATAAAGCTATTGCCATTGTGAAGAAGACAATTCATAACTCCTAACCAAAAAGCCTTGGATGAAAGGGGATATAGTCATACACTAACCTTTAACCCACCCACCAAGCCTGCTCAAAAGAAAAGAATCCGAAACAGAAACATCACATGGTACAATTACCCACAACGGAATTCCAATGTAAAAACAAACATTGGGAAAAAAGTTGCTAGGCACCATACACTGATGTTTCTTGAAAATTAAGCCACTCATTATGCAAAATCTTTAACAGACATACTCTAAAACTCACTTACTCAGGCATTTTAAATACAATTTAAACTCTATTCTTTTTGCAACATAATCTTTTAAGCATTCATTGAAACAAAAACATCAGCATTCTACATAAAACTGTAGTAATGTAGGACTTGCAACAAACTTATATTTTTAATTATATATTATTATTTTTAATTGTATAATACAATAATCACACAATTACATAGTCAGGTAATTTATACAACTTGTTTAAACTACAAGATGAGGTATTGGACAGCTATAAAGTATATAATAAAGCAATAGGTATTGGTTTTAACATTTTTTTCTACTTTATCAGGATCATGCAAGATTGGCAACAATTGTACTGCATCGCTGACTGCAACTTTGAATAAAGATGGCAAGGTGAAAGTAGAGGCAGTGTTTACACACTATGGTCACGACTCTGATATCAAGCATCTGCGTTTGCCTTTACAAAAAAAGGAAGAAATAGCTGCAAAAATAAAACAGGGTGTCTCTAAGGACAGAATTCTTCAGGATGTTAGAGAAAGTGTAACTGCTAGTATAAGTAGACATCACCTTTTGGAGCGTAAAGATCTTCAGAACATTGAGAAAGCCTATGGCTTGAAAGTTGTTCAACGACATTTAAATGACCAGCAAAGTGTACTGTCGTGGATAGAGGAGTGGAGCAATGAAGAACAGAATCCCATCCTCTACTACAAATTGCAGGGCAAGGAAGCCGAGGATGGTTATGATTTAGCCACTGATGATTTATTTATTGCAGTGCAAACTCTTTTTCAAAAAGAAATGCTTGTGAAATTTGGCCATAAAGGTGTTTGCTGTGATTCCACGCATGGCACAAATGCATATGATTTTAACTTAACATCCCTGTTGGTAGTAGATGAATTTGGACAGGGAATCCCTATAGCATGGTGTTTGTCAAGCCATGAAGATTTCAGTACCATGACAATATTTATGCGTGAAATCAAACAGAACTGTGGGTCCATCAAAGCAAAATATTTCATGAGTGACATGGCTCCACAATTCTACCATGCTTGGGTGGCTGTCATGGATGAAAGGCCTGCCAAGCTTATCTGTACTTGGCATACTGATAAAGCTTGGCAATTGGAGCTAAGAAGAAAAATTGGAGACAGGGTAGTTGAGGAGAACATCTACAAGATGCTGAGAACTGTTCTCCAGGAGACAGATCCTGTAACCTTTGAGAACATTCTAAAAGCAACAATCAATTATCTGAAAGTTGGAGCTACAACAAAAAAATTCTATGAATACTTTGAGAAGGAATGGGTACCAAAGAAAGCACAGTGGGCATACTGCTACAGAAAAGGCATGGGGGTAAACACAAACATGTATGTGGAGGCATTCCACAGAGTGTTCAAACGTATTTACCTTAAAGGGAAAATAAACAAGAGAATGGACAATTGCCTGGTTAACCTTATGAAATTTGTCCGTGACAAGGCATTCGACCGTATGATAAAAATTACAAAAGGAAAACTTAGTTATAGAATTAACAATATTTCTAAGAGGCATTACCAAAGTTTATTAATGCCCACTGAAAATGTAAGAATGCTTGAAGAGGGAGTGTGGTCAGTGCCATCTGAAGATGGTAAGCATGAATACAGGGTAATTGATGATAGAGATGCCTGCCCTGAAAAAGGTCAATGCAAAATCCGCTGCGATGACTGCAAGACTTGTATTCACCAGACCCACTGCACCTGTCCTGACTCCTTAATAAAGACCACTATATGCAAACATGTTCATCTTATCAAGCGCACCATCCTGCAACAGCAACAACCTGAAAATGACCATGATATACAAGGCATTGATGAAAACACTGATGAGATGGAATTCCTTGCCAAATGTGTCAAATCCAAAGCAACCACTCTGGAAACAACCAGAACAAGAATAAAAAACACTTTGCTGCAGTTAATGGAGAAGACTGATTCTTGCTCGTCCCCCTCTATTCTAAAGCATGTGGACAGACAACTAACAGGTTCCCTTAATCTATTCACGGCATTGTTAAAGGAGGGAAAGGAGGCAGAAGTCATCCCCATGGTTAAAAACAAATATGCACCAGCAAATAAAAAGATGCCAACACAGAGACGGTTCTTCTCAACCCGAAAACCCTCCAAAAAGGTGAGGTGTAAACATACTTTATCCAAGCCAACAAGGGAAGAACAGGAAGTTATATTGTCAGGTCTCAGCTCATCCCAAGGAGTGAAAACTAAAACTTCACCTATCTCTTTGAAAGGTATACAGTAAGTCACAAAATTTATATACAATGACAAACAGCTTTTCTTAGTTTACTACTAATGGTTCAACTTAGTTGTACATTTGTATAAGGTTCCACAGGGCTTCAAATAAATTTCTGGTTATATAATGTTCATTGGTCAAATTGTCCAGTCAAACTCAATTTTGTTCTTTCAGTTACTAGCTAGTACAAATAACTGGAAAAATTGTTTTGCAGTAAAAGAAAACATTGTCTGTTAACTAACCATTATTTGAAGCCCTGTTACACTGCAAAAAGGAAGGATAGTATTTAACTTAGATATATCTGGTGCATATTTTTCATTTTAAGTCATAAATGCAACAGGCATTAATTAGAATCTATTCATTTATATTTCAAAAAGAAAATATACAATTCAATGCCTGTTACTATACCCTTTTTCTGGTCTCAAAAATAATGCCAAACTGTACATTAAGTTAAAAGTCCCAATCAGGCGGACTTGTTTATTTTGTATATGAAAACTATTGACATCTATGAATTCACTGCAGAATTTGAAGATTTGATTCTGAGGGTAAAAAAACTCCTCTCCTAAGTATGTTTTTTAATAATAGAAAAGGTTTGGAATTAAAATTTTGACTGATCAGTACCTAGGGAATTGATAACTGTTACGTACCAGCAGTAAGATATTCATGGCTGTAATTATTATTTAAGATTTAAAAGGAAAATTTGTCTGTTTTTTGCTGTGTTTTATATCATGAATGAATAAAAATGTTGTGTTAACAGCACTAAAATATATTTAACCATACTTTTTATTATTTCAAGTACCTTCACCTACATATTCACACTAGGACTTCATAATAAATTAATGCTTGGTAATAAAATGGCAGGAGTACAGTAGTCCAAAACTGTCTTAAGTTTAAAAAATATAGTAAAAGACCATTTTCGGGAAAATTAGTATTACCAATGGAATATACATATAGAATTTTTCCTCTAAAAGCTAAAAAAAAAATAAGCTTAATAGGGATTTTAACATTGTTTATTATACTTACCAGAAAAAAGAAAAATTCTCCTGTTGCTGACAAATTTAAAAAAATCTGAATTAATGAACATCAAAGAAAAAATACCAATGGGGCGTGTAAAACCTGCCAAGGATTTGCCAGAAGAACTACTGAGTTGTGATTTAGAGAGCATCAAGCCATTTGTAAGTCCAGTGGAATGGCCTTATGTGTTAGCCCAAGGTATGTGTAATTTGCAGATTGCATTAAAATCAACTACAATGCAAAAAGAATTTACTGACCAGTTGACATTTCCAGATGCAATTTAGTTATAATAATCACAATTATAGTTTAATAAACATCTCATTCTCTATACTTGCAGTATTTTAAACACATGGCAAACCCACCCGTTGCCATTAAAATTACAAAATAATATTTTTTCCAATAATTACAGTGAAACCCATACAAAAATTTCTGTCCACCCAGAAAACCTCACCCTCTTGATTTTTTAATCCCTAAAAGGGTGGGAATGTGTTTTTACTGGAATAGCACACTTTTAATGATATACTAAAGAGAAGGAATAAGAACAAATCAAAGATATTTAAACTTCAACTTGCTTTGCCTAACTATTTCATTTTGCTAGGCTTCTTAAACTTCAAAAATAGTCTCTCTGTAGCTGTTTAAACAATTTTAATATAATTAACTTTTCCTGTTTTCAGTTAATGAGCTCAAACAAGACTGGACGTGTAGCAGCTGCAATATTGCAACATACAGTGACATGATTGAGTGCGAAAGTTGTGACAAATGGTTTGACTGGTAGGCTATAACAAGGAAAAGGAATCCTTTAAAATTCCTTACAGCTAAAAAATATAATTATAAAGTTTATAATTATATAACTTAGATGTTAAATGAATGTTGTTATCAGGAACATGAGTTATAAGGTACCCCAGAAAATATCCAACCCCCTCATCACTGAAGGGGTTGAAACTTTCCTAGGGGATTAGGTCTGTTGTGAACATGACTTTTTACATTAAGTCACTCTATAAGAAAACTGGAAATTTCAGAGTTTACTGAGTAGTCAAATTTCAACACCCTTTGATTGTGAGTGTATGCATATTAAAGTATATAACTACACCTGAAATGACAAATATTGATAAAAAGTTTAAGGTCTAACCAATAAGAATGTGAATTTTAACACTTTTTGAATACAGCAAAATTTAAAAAATAATTTTTTTATGGATTTTTAAATAACATTATTTCAGCTGTGATGTGGAAAGAGAAATTGTTATATTGTATTTGACACTCCATGTAGTATCTTCAGTAGTACCTGGGGCCACTATGTTCTTTCAACTGCTGATAATACGACAATATGAGCTACGTTCATCCAATCTGCACTTGCTTCATTTTAAATCTCAAACAGTGTACAGGGGTGATATGATTTAAGTCTGCTTAATTGAAATATAATTTGTATGCATGCATTATGTCTTTCAACACATTCATTTTTTTGTTCCCTTCAGGGCATGTGCAGGCATCGACAAGGAACCCTCTGGTAATTGGGTATGCAGGGGGTGTTTATCATCTGGATCCAAAAAATAAAAGATTGGATAAAGCTCTTACTAATAAAAAATGGCATCTATAGGCATAATATAGCAAGTGTTTTAAACAAGATCATACAGATTTTCCAAAATAATTGACAATTCCATTGAATAAAACTCAACCACAAAAACACTTTCTTCTTAAAAATGGATGGCAATGACACAAAGTTAGCCAATACTCTCCCTTAACAATTTTTGAACAATAATTATAGAGTCCATACTCAACTTGTGTGATGCTTTAATTCTTAGGCCATAAAAATCAGTGCTAATGAGGTTGTTAAAAATTAGCAGAGGATGATTGTATAAAAAAAAATTATGTGGTGCCAAACTGCATGTAGCTAAGCTTTCTTAATAAAATTTTAAACTAACTCTCTTACAAAAAGACTTTTTGTTGCCGATGTTACCTTTTTATTTAATGCACTCAACTCCAGGTCAAATTTACTTAAGAATATGTTTTTTTATAGGATTGTGGATGAATGGAATAGTTTGCCTTTTGATGTGCATTTGACATGCAAATATGTTCATAAGTTTAAAGCTGCTGTTAATAAATTTGTAACAAAATTGTATATATTTTTACATTTTAGGGAGGTTTTTGAAATTTTTATTCATTTTTTATGAGGTGATTTGTTTTTATATGGGGTCATGTGACTCTTTTACAAATTATCCTTAAGGCTTTTTTTTATTTTAAGTATTATTATTATTGTAAATATGCCATTAAATTGTAATAAATAAATAAATAAAACCCTGGAGTGTGAGAGTTTTACAATGGTTAGTCTAGTTGGCACCAGATGGCTTAACTGTAAATATAAATATTTGTCAATGAATAATAGGAAATTGCGGAAATGAGAAATTAAGTTCGATGAACAATTCTGTGAGGGATCTTATTCTTCAGTTTTTGACAAATATCCAACTAATTACTCCAATATTATGCACCTTGTACGGTGTTCTTAGTTGAATGCAGGAATCGATCTTAATTTTTTCAGGAATCGATCTCCTTGGAAGTATTTATATAATATAAGGAACGTCTATGTGCTGTGATCAATAGGCATTAAAAGTTTGGGAACTTCATTTCCATTTTGTGAGGTTTGTCAAATACGCAGCAGATTGATCGAACATAATGCACTTTGTACGGTGTTCTTAGTTGAATGCAGGAATCGATCTTAATTGTTGCAGGAATCGATCTCCTTGAAATGAATATTAAAGAGTTAAAAGAACCTCTACTGTAAAGGCATTAAACGTTTAGGAACTTCAATCCACTATGTGAGGGAATATTCTGCATTTTTTAACTAATAAGCTGCAGATTGATAGAACATTTTGCACCTTGTATGGTGTTCTTAGTTGAATGCAGGAATCGATCTTGATTTTTACAGGAATCGATCTCCTT
>JAOTRI020079175.1:0-16538 GCA_028564885.2 Zoanthus sanctaehelenae
GAGGAAGATGATGAAGATGATGAGGATAACGATTATATTATTCGGGGTTCCCAGTTCCTCAAAACCCGATTAGTGGAAATCCAGGGTTAAACAGATTTATAAGGAACTGGGCCCTGTAACTAATGTAATGCACTATTCTGTAATATTAATATAATGTATTAATTTGTAATAAACAATGCAAGAATTTGTAATGTAAGCAACAATATGTTATGTAACGTATTAATCTGTAATATAATGTCTATACTTTTACCAAACATTACCTAAACTAGTTCAAATTTGCAAGATATTGTTGATGTACCATAAAGTAGTCGAATATGTTTTCGAAACCTGCAGTTTTGTTTTTATGGCTGCAATCTCCAGTCAAATGCTGCTTGGTTATGTGTTTTAAATTTTCTTATATTTAACTTGAAAAGATGTCCATGAAGGTAATCTACAGAGATAGTGTTTGTTCTAAGAAACCTTAAATTTATTCAAGAGGTTCCAAAGATGCTAAGGTTTTGGTCTATCTATGAAGGCTGTAAAGGCCAGCTTTGGCATGTACACAGCACAATTGAAATCCCAACTGGTAGGAACAAACCAATTGGCTATTCGTATTATTAAAAAAAATTAACATTTATATAGCGCCTTTTCCATATGTATATGATCAAAGGCGCTTTACAATGATCAGTGCAAGGTTTGACAGTTGAGGGTCTTAGATAGTCCGTTAGAGCGGCTCACACATAATATCATCAAGAAATGCCGTCAGAAGAACAGGCAGACCACAACACCGGGATCACTTCCCTACTCTTTTTGACAAGTGGGACTGGGTTCTTTTAAGTTCCCCGATTGATGATCGAGAGACTGGACCTACGGTTTAACGTCCTTATCCGAGAAGATGCGAAGGTCTAACCATTTGCAGATGTTAGAGCTAAGGCAGCACCTTCCCCGGCCTCCCACACAGAAGACTGGCGCCTTACCAACTAGGCTAACCAGGCGGTGGTAGGTATTCTAGGTTTGGCCATGAAATTTATAAAAGGCTCGACATAGAAACCTGTGGAATGTGGGGGGAGACAGGGGGAGGTCACCGGAAGAATAGGGGGCGGGAGGGGTACGGGAAACGGGAGAGGAAAGGGCGGGAAGCGGGAGGTCTAAGAGGCGGGAGAGAAATGGGAAATGCTAATTTCTTTAATTCAACTAAGGGCGGGAGGCGGGAGATAAATGTACGGTAAGCGGGATAGCAGGTATGAGAGGCGGGAGGTTATGACACCCTTATCTCCCCCCATCCCCCGCCCCACTGGAATCATCATTGCGACTGGATTTGATTTGCTTGCTTCTATTTTTGCTTATGATTGCCAATCTGGCCACAAAATTTCAAGGATTATCCTATCTGTAAAAATATTTGGTGCCTTAGGTGACCTAAAAATTTGAGCTGACAATCATATCTTAACTCTTTGGAGCCAGCCAGCATTAAAGTCAAGCCTTGCTAATAATAAATATTATGGATAAATATTATATATTCACGTATCACTAGTAGGACTGTGCCAATCTATTGTTTTAGAGGCATGATTATTATTATTGTTATTATTATTACTATTATAATTATTATTGTTATTATTTTTATTATTATTATTATTATTATTATTATTAAGTTCACCCTCTGTGTTAATTAAACTATACCCAAAGATAACTGAGAGGGAACTACAACACTATACCCCACCCCTCCCTTCTGATAACTAGAACCCAGAGACATTATAGTTCAATTGTTGCCTTACTAGCTTCATCGGTTGTCACAGAAACAGGCATAGAAGTCCAGTTCCCATCACCCATAGATGTAAATCCCTGAACATTGACATCATACTTGGTAAACACCTTAAGGTTCTTTATGACAACAACAGTTTGCGAAGGAGGAACTTGTATTTTGAACCACTGACTGGATGATGTACTCTCTTTATACTTCACACGATAACCTTGCAGCGTTCCGATTAAGCCGGTGGATATTTTGTCCCAAGTTACACGTATCTGACGTTCGTTTACTACTTTTGAAGCCTTCACATGGGTAGGAGCAGGTGCTACAATAATATAATAAAACATAAAACATTTAATGAAGATTCATAAAGAATTTACATGTTTCGGCATGACTCGTGTTTTCATCAGAATAGAGTACAAAAGTCATGACGTCACAATACGTTTATTTGTGAAATCACTAATTTAGTTGCAGTATTCGAACATATCAAGATGTAAAATGCGTCCATGTCAAAATTTAGCATTTTGTCACTCATCAGCGATGAGATATTACCACAGTTATGCTCCAATGACTCCATACAAATCCTTATGAAATTAGCTTGGACCATAACATTAAGAACCAAGCCATTTTTTGATGGATTTGTATGAAGCCATTGGATCATATCTGTGAAAATATCTCGCCGACAGTTTGCACCAACATTCTGATTTTTTGCAAGGATACATTTTTAGTCTTGATCTCTCGGATGATTTTGACAAATCCCACAAGTTCAGAAATTTTAATTTTTGTGACGTCACACTTCGCCGCTCTATTACGAAATCTACAAGTTTATTGCAAGTTTATTAAATTTATCACAAGTTTATCAAGTTTATTACAAGTTTATTAAGACAAGTTAAAAACATACAAAAAACGACTAACCACTGCTCACAGTTAGCTACAGCTATTCAAGGCGAGCAGTGGCTTGATGCATCCGTATAATTAATTATTAATGTATAATATCTTAAATACAATAAAGTTACTGTAATAAGTATAATTGAATATTGACCAGTTAACATGCAAAAGTTGCTGGTTCAGTGAGGGCTTTTCCCAGAGAATGTGAATAGCTTGTTTCACCTCACTGAACCAGCAACTTTTTGCTTTGCATGTTAATTTAAATTAATTATATTATATTAACTAACACAAGTCAAATAATTCGCCGAAACCGGGTCAAAATGGATTACTGAGAACATAAAGAGGACACGGTGAGCGTTTTTCTGAATCTTTTTTTGGATTAAAATGAGAAAATATAATACTTTCAAAACTAGATACATTTTCTCTATATTTCTATACTAAATTACTCTAAATATGGTTAATGTATTACTCATCATAAGCTTCGGCTACCTGTGCAAATAGTTGAGTGGTTGTGCTTTCTTCATTGTAACATTTGTTATATCAGAGCCAGTGTACACCTATGACATCCAAACTGTCTTCCTAAAGTATTTCCCAGGAAAACAGTTTGTTCTGTGATCCCGAGGCCGCCGGCAGAAGTTTTTTTTTTTGGGACCACTTTCGGAAAACATTTGTAAAATTCTTGGTAAATAATTGGTAAAATTGTTGGTAAATGCTTGGTAAATAGGACTTTTACCCTTTTTCTCTTGGTAAAAGGGACTTTTACCCTTTTTCCTTTAGTAAAAGGGATTTATACTGTGACTATTTCCCGGACTTCTCTAAAACTCGTGGTAAAAAAATTAATAAAATTTTCGAAATGTGTTGTCCTTAGTATAAGGCATGGCCGTTGAGGGACCACAAGACATACTGCTCTCCCAAGGTTAAGCTCAATAACTGTTTTGTTTTGAAAACTTTTAAAATCACACAAAAATTAGAATTAACTTCTGGGCACTTTTGTTATTTACCGGTCCGTAATATAATATGTTGCCCGCTGAGAGCTCGGTTGCCGGGAAACAGCGAACTTTTTCACATGCACATCCAATAGGAGTACGAGATAAATGGTTTATGCAAGTTGGTATATAACAATACAGTTTGTTAACCCATTTAATTTTAGTCCCAAATGATTTATTAAGTTCTCCCAACTTGAGCCCATACTTTTCATTGAACAAGATTGAGAGAATTTCACTTTTAATCTTCAATAGTTTGCTTTGTTTGATCCATTCTCATTTTCTCATAACCAAATGTTTTATTTTGTATTTGTCAGTGTAAGGAGAAATTAAGTGTTGATAAGTGAAAGGGTTAAATGCAACTCACCGTACGTTTGACTGATACAGCGTTGTAACACGGCAGAACTGAGTACAACTGCTATTAGGAAACCATGCCGTTTGTAAGTTTTCATAATGGAATATGAAATGCTTGGATTAGACTGTAAAATTAAAAAAAAAAGTTTAAAATTGATGATGACAAAGAATTTCCAGCCAAAATCAACCAAACTGTCTATAAAAACAATCATTTACTGATCAGTGCACGCAAATTTAAGCAATGATTGTTTTAAGTTGGTAAAGTACTAACACTTCCCTTCAACAAACCTCGTGGAGAAATTTTGCCCCTACGTACCAGGCGAATTTTTTGCTTTCCAAAAACACAGCAAATTTTCTAAATTGACCAGGTGCGAAAGCTGAGTGCACAGGTAAAGAGAAAAGAAAGACTCGCACTCATCACCGCCTCAAAGTACAGAGACAGCGCAGCTCAACAAGGTCGAACCGAAAGCATCTATAGGCGCCTCTGGCAGCCGCTATACGGACCATGCGTGACCTCGGAGCACAGCGTCAAAGAGGGACATAAACCGGAGTACCCGAAGATAAACGCTCTGAGTCAGATAGAAATGGACGAAGAATCTCCGCCACATGCTGACCACGGGACTCGATTCCGGGTCGCAGAGGTGGGAAGCGCCTAGTGATGACTACTACTACAACAAACTGACTCCCAAAGGACGTTTACCACATTTACGTCTTCGCTACGTAAGACTAGTACTCTTACTATGTAGAGAGTACTCTTATTTTGTAGTGCAAGGGGAAAGCATTCAAAACCCAACCAAATTTGCTGAAACTCAACCAGAGATTAAAAGAAGGCTTCAACAACACACTGAGTAAGTTTCAAAGTATTTTATTTTGCAGAAATTTAAAGGTAGAAATTAGTGTTATTGAGTAACATATATGCTATAGTAAATCGCCTCGAAACGTAAGCTTTGGCTTTCTGTGGTCCTATTAATGGTGAGTCCGAGAGTGGCAATTAACATCAATGTAAGAAAAAAATTTTCAAAATTTAGCTCATTTTGAATGACGATGGAACCATCACAGCTACGATAGCTAAAGAAAGTATTCTGCTTGTTGTTTATGGAAAAAGTAGGATTTCAAAAGACAACTAAAATATTTTTGGAGGATTTTGTTTTGCCGGGTTAACATTTGACCATTACTAGCCTCCAACCTTGTCAAATATTATAGTGATATACCTTGAAACCACTCGCAAGAAGCCAAAATTCGCTCGCTGGAAAAATAGAACAACATAACGACTTTTTTGCTTGTAAGCTTCAAGGTATGTCTTTTGCCAAATTACTTTACAATTTGATGTTTCTTACAATCGACGAAAGAAATTTGAAGTTGTCATACAAAGTCTTATAAGATTTTGAAAATGTAGTTACTAAATTCGCTACACATCAGCTGCCACACACACACCGTGTGTGCAACAACCAGTGCAAAGGAACGTAACAACGCCAGATTTCGCAATAAACTCGGCCCAGTCCCTTGACTATTTTTAGTGGCAACATTAACCCTATCTTACATGGGGGGGGGGGGCAGAAAGTGCCCACGCCGATTTCAATTTTGTTTAACTTTGTTTGTATTCATCCACTAGTACCCAAATCTTCCGACTTTTCCTAAGATTTATTGCAGATTATGATTTTGATAAATTTAAGTGATTCCAGAGCAACCCGTTTCCATGGCAACAGCTTTATTGATAGTCGTTTTTGGTGATTTTTTACTAGAACATGTTTTCATTAGATTTTTTTTGTTTTTTATGATAATTACGAGATATTTATAAGTATTAACAGTCCGAAATATGCAATTAGTAAACTTATATATTTATTAGTCACTTTTTGATTTGTGACGTCACCGTTATTGCGCAATAATTTTTCGACAAATTGTATATTTCATATATTTTATATGATTACTGATTACTGACTTTCTTGATTGTTTTCAATTGTTTTTGATGAGTAAACGTTTATGAGAGCATTTGAAGATTGTGTACATTGAGCTGAAACGTACATGTAAAGCACAGTAGTTTGTTTACCGAAGTAAAGTTTAATCGATGAAGTGGGCTTTGTATAAGACAAATTTGAGCATATTTAAGGTTATTGCAATCGCTGTTGATTTGCATCTAACACATATACATGCATTTGGAGTAGAAAATTAAATTTGCAAATCATTTAAAATCATGTAATCCATTTTTGGCAAAACCGCCATTTTGTACAGTTATGACGTCATAGTGACGTAATAATGACATCATATGTTAATTAAAATACCTCAACTTAATTGCCTTTTGGTTGTCTATCACTGTGCCAAAGTTGGTAGTGATACGTTTAATAGTATTGAAGTTATGAGCCGTGGGCACTTCCCCCACCCCCTTCAATGACAGAATAACCTCCAAAAACCCATGTAAGATAGGGTTAATAACCGCGCCGTAAATGCCCTCAGTATTCAATTCAATGCCCTCAGTATTAGAGATGAAGACAGGTCACAATGCCGGGATCACTACCGTGCTCTTTCGAGAAATGTGTGGGTTCTTTTAAGTGAAACTGGGACTACGGTTTAACGTCCTTATCGAACCTGAGCCTCCCGCACAATAGACTGGCACTTTACCAATTAGGATAACCAGGCTAACTAATAAACTATTGTGGCCTATAACTTTTTAGAAAATTGTTTGTCCCAGATTTCGCGGGTCCACGGCATTAGGGCTTGAAGAAAGTTTCTCTGTCCATTCAGGAGTCAGATGCCGCTGCAGGTTTTATAGCATTATAAGACATGCATGGAAAAAGTGTCCCTTCAAAACGTGGTTACCATGGCAACAAGCTACCCAGTTTGCCAACAAAACAAATTTAAAAATATTGGCTATAAAATTTCATGAAAATTCATGAGATATCAGCTTAAAACTTCTGATGGTGTTGAAGTTATGCTTTAAAATTTCTTTGGGGGAGGAGGGTGGGAACTGATTCAGATCCTCCGGGTTAAATATGGTTAAAATATTTTACTATATCATGCACAAAGAAGCTGTTTTATATTCAGCCACGAAGATTATCGCGTATTTAGACGTGTCCATGGTGTCCTGTGAAAAATAAAGCTTGTTTCTTTAAACGGGTATTATGGCATTCAGTGTTTTAAAATTGAGAGCATAATTTATTCTCACATACGGCTAGGCGTTCGACTACTGATCAGGCAGTAAATCGCAGCTTCACCTCGTTCAGAATAATAACATTGTTTAAATATAAAACCTTAAGTTATTGAAATATCTATACTAAGAATATTTAGTTGAAAAGAACAGTATATTCTAGTTAATTGATGGTTTTTATGTTTATATGTATTTTGTTTCGTATATTATATTTTGTACATCAGAGAAGTTTAAGAAAAACTTCATAGTATGTTTTTGCTCGTTATCAATTTTGCTACACAGAAATTTGTATGTATTTTTCTTCCTTTGCGTTTGTGACTTTGTGCTTTGACTGAGTTTTTATGTTTTTTATACAAATCATTTTACAGTTACCGCGTATTGAAGATGTCTTGCAATTGTTTTTTGTTGTACCTAAATATTCTATTCATTTACATATATTCATAGAAAGTCTATAATTGTTCTAAAGAAAACTTTGGATCAGTGTGAAAGACTCTGTTGACTTGATTTCATTATCCACTGAACTAATAACTCATTGCTTTCTTAACAAGTTAAGGTTTTGGAAAAATCTTGGATCAGACGACCCAGGACTATTTTCGTTTAGCGTTCGCGCTGCTTCGGCAGCATTTTTTTCTTTGTCGGACGACTGTTCTTCCACCCAATCAGGAATAGACTCGTGTAAGTGATGTGACGTAGCGGATCCTGGTGGGGCTAGCCAATCAGGAAGAGGATCCGCATCCTCCTTTTCAGGTTCTGTGTTCATGTTCAAATTATTATATTCAGCATTGTTTATTACACGACTCTGTTCTTTATCGGAAGAGATATGAGAATCCTTTAGAGATTTTTTAGTATTTGAATTTGGAACTTCTCCAGTTACGTTCGAGTCTATAGAATGATTGAAGGTGCCACTGGTGTTGCTGGCCCGGCTCTTTAAGTGTCCTTGGGATTTGAGGAGGTCAAGAATAGTGCTGATTTGCTGCTCTAGTTGACTCATTTTCATGTTCATTGCTTCCATCTCTCGGCGGACTTCACCTTTCATTTCGCTCATGCTAGAGAGAACCTCCGTACTTGCTGGTACGTTGGCTGAAGAGATACATAAGTGAAAACAATATTTTTGAATTAGATCTAGATCTAGAAGTAACACTGCTGCTACAAATCTTTCTTTATAAAATCAATTTTTATATGAAAATACTGCTGTTTGTGAGACAAAAATATCCAGTTTACCAAACCTAAATTCCCATTCACTTACGTTAATCATAATTAAGTTATAGAATATACCTTGGTGATTGTTATCTGTTATCTTTAAATACTTTATTTAACATCAGATGCAAAGGAAGTGGGTACTCATTCTTCCTAGCCTGAGGCTAATGTTTAATCGCTCGACCGCCCAAATATTGGCATGAATATCAGATTTACAGAAGAAGGAAAACCGAAGTACCCGGAGAAAAACCCTCGGAGTCAAATCGATATCGATAAATCTCAGCCACATGCGGAGCCCGGGAATCGATCCCGGGTCGTAGAGATGAGAGGCACCACTGATACCCACTATGCCGGCCACACTCCCCTATATCTGTACTGATAGCGAGGGTAGAGCATATTAAGCAAGGTACAATAAATATAACGGAGTTCTGATTTTCTCTCTTAAATATCATGTGGCCTTGTCATGAGCTCAATGATGTACGCCTGAATATGGATACTCAATGATGAACGCCTGATTTACGCCTAAATATGGATGCTCAATGATTTACGCCTGATGTACGCCTGAATATTGATTCTCAATGATGAACACCTGATGTAAGCTTGAATATGGATGTCCAAAAATAAAAGTGAAAAGAGTGATTAATAAAAGAGGAGAAGCTGCATGAAGTCATTGGAAAGATGTCGTTTCGGAGATCCTTATTGTTTTCAAGCTGTATTGCGAACAGAAATATTTGACACAATTTTCATGGCATCCAGGAAAAACATAGGAAAAATGGAAAACGGCTAGGCAGTCATTTTGAGCTAAGGGAAAAGGAATATTGTCTACAGAGTTTATATAAAAGAAAGTATGTCAAATGCCATCGATAAATCAATCAAGCTAAAAAACCTTAACACTTATGCAAGTAAAACTCTGGCTGCTTTGACTGTCAAATGTACACGTGGTCCGTTTTAACAAGAATAAAACATTATATTATCTCCGTAATATAGCAAGAATCCGTAATACTAAGAGTTATGTTATTTATTTTATAGCTGTAGTTTTGGCCGGGGATTTAGTTTATGTCTCCATTACCGTATCTCCCACAGGGATACAGTGAACTCTAGATAAAACCCGTAATACCGGAGTATCCGCAAAGTGAGAGTTAGCCGTGTATCCGGTAAATGTGGGCAACCCATTCTAAATTCTGAAAATTGAAGAGTTCTTCGAATGACAGAGTATACATACCATCTAAATTATCAATGGAATGATCTTGGCAAAGATGACGTATTTCTGTTATTGACTTTCTGCCATCAGGTATTACTAGCATTTCCACGTTATCTGCTTGATATCCAGCATTGCTAGCAGCCAGTGAACTTGGGCCTAGTAAGGTGAAAAAAAAAATTCTCCTAAAGTTAATTATCAATTTGTGCGAGAATGTTTTAAATCACTACTCTTGTTTATCAAAATCTATCTAAGAGTACTTAAACATGTTTATACACCAAATAGATTATTAGGCTCGTCTTTTAAAGCAGTAACTCGGCTGGAAACTGTAAATTTTAAAACTAAAACTTAGGTCTATAGCTTTTTTCCAGTCCACTCTCCTTGCCTTTGGAATTCTATACCTAAAAACATTAGATCTATACAAAGTTTGTCATACTTTAAATCACAGCTCAAAACTCACTTGTTTAAACTTGCTTTCAATCTGTATTAGTTTTTTTGTCCTTAATAGTTTTAATTATATTCGTATTTCAGTTTTTCTTATTTTTAGTGTTAAACTTTTTTAAATTGTAAAGTGCTTACAGAGTATGAATTAAGCGATAAATAAATAAATTATTATAATTATTATTATCATTATTATTGAAATCAAATAATTTTTTCGATTCATGTGTAAGATTATCTTCATAATTTACCTGCTGAGTCCAGATGATAATCATCAATATCATAAGTTTGTATGAGCTCCTGGACCAAGCTAAGTTTGCGGACGTTTCTCCGACTGCTGAAGCTGCCGCTAAGAGGCGGAATTTCATCTTTATCGTTATGGTTTATTTCCACTTTCTTCCTCTTAAGTTTTAGCTGAAAGATTAAAGGTGAAAACAGATGCTTGATCAAGCTCAAGTACAAGTTTATTGTTTTGCCAGCAATCTATGTATTTGAATTGACAGTACAAATAGTCAGATAATCGGTAGGAAAACCCTAAAGAAGTTGAAAACGTATTTACATGGGTCACTTAATATAAATACTAAATTAGTTAAAAAACGACTGCAACATGTCGGGCAGAACAAAAAGACTAAGTATTAAAAGATTTAAAAATTAAAAAACTTCTATATTATTAAAAAAAAACAATTGAAAACAAATGGGAATGAACAAAAACAGTGAAAAGTGAAAGTTAAAAGGAGGAAATCGACGTGGGGTGAGCGTGCTCGCGATAAAAAGAAAACAAAACAAAACAAGTATGTGAAAGGAAAACGTCTTTAAGATTAAAAGGAAACATTTGAAGCAGCCCGAGAAGATGTGTGTCTTCACAAATGGGAAAGTTATTTTACGAGGTCGGTGACGTCATCGACGACGGCCAAGAACAATAGTCATTATTATATTCACACCCACTGGATATGAGCAATCGCGCGCTCTGATTGGTTCCTCTACTACTAGGCTATCACCTCACATCCCGTGAGTAGAGAAAGTCAAAATGGCGGAGCGTTTCGCCCAACCAACCGAGGACGAAATAAAATTCTAATTGAAAATAGAACATCAAAGAATACAAAAAAAACCCAACGTAGTTTGGGATGAAAGTATTCGATGGCAAGAAAGACATTTCTTGTATTTCCAATAATATTTGGACAGATTTTTACCAGTTTGTTTAAAGCCGTCACGCCGGCTAATTATAAACAGTTTTAAAATAATTAAAGTTCTTTTTTTTCCTCAGAATCCAGTGATTGTGGATATAATAAAACAATTATTCCACTCAATCTCGTCGTACATGGCTAATAGCCAACTCGGCGCTGCTCGCCTCGTCGGCTAGGAGCTGATGTGCGACTTGATTTACTCCACGTTGGAATGCACCGAGCTCGGACCTTCACAGTTACTACGTGAAGAGACCTGTTTTAGAGTTGTCAAAACTACGATGAATTAAGAACAAAATGTTTTCAGATTTTGTTTAGTTAATGGCGAAACATTTTAAAATAACTTTTTCATCATTTATTTATATACTTGGAAAGCATCTTAGCTAGATTAGTTGGCAAAATAGTCAAATGCAAAAAGAATATTAATTCGAAAAAAGGCCAGAGCTCCACATGGGTTTTGAACCTATGACTCACCCTGTTCTAGTTGGATGTTCTAACTTCTGAGCTACTGAAAGCTGTATGGTGCACGAAGGATCATTTTATGCAGAAAAGACTTGAGCGGAATCGCGCGCTTACAATGTAAGTAACCTAACCTAAATATAACTTCTTTAAAGTCATAACCTTTCATCTATCTCTTAACGAATCTGATAAAAAAAAACAAAAAGAACATCGCTTTTTTCCAGTGATACACTAAATGACCTCTAAAAGCTCAAGTCGGATAACAGAGTCAACAATGGAAGGTAATTACACCAAAGCAACCCTGAACTTGGAAATCTTACCTCATCTCTCAATTTATACGAAAGGTTTAAGGTACTGGCAAATTTTAGGGCGAATTCTGGGTAGAACTCGAGCACTTCTAGAAGTGCTTCACGGGAAATGCAGTGCATATCACAGTATGTTAAAGCGTATACATCAACCGCTGACTGGCCAACCGTGGGCTCGTGGCATATGTCATCTCCAAACACATGTCCCTCACCTGTTTGATACAACAGTATGTTCATTATTTGATTAGCCAAGAGCATGGTCTATACTTAATTTATCAGACTAATCTCTAATAGTTGTCATACTAAACCAATATAGTATATAGGTTTAATGTAGAAGGTGAATGAACACGTTTCTGCTGCGGCTTAGATTTCCGTCCAGGGAAAGTAAATGATTGCCATTCCCTTCATACCACGGAAGCTTGATAAATGAACTATAACCCATAGAAAAACTAAATAATAAGTTATTGTTTTCGCAAATTTAGATAGCATTGTTCCAGTTGTCATTTATTAAACTTGTCACTTGAATGCAGAAATGAATGGTTCATTTAAAATGAGAGCGTCATAATTGTGGCTTGAATGATTAATAATAATAACAATAATAATAATAATAATAATAATAATAATAATAACAACAACAACAACTTAGGATTTATATAGCCCCCTTTTCATATGGATATGATCAAAGGCGCTTTACAATAATCAGTACAAGGTTTGACAAATGAGGGTCTAAGATAGTCCGCCAGAGCGGCTCACAGATAATATCATCAAGAAAGCCCTCAGAAGAACAGACAGACCACAACACCGGGATCACTACCCTACTCTTTTCGACAAGTGCGTGGGTTCTTTTATGTCTGAGATGATTAAATCTATTTAACCAACTCTATCTAATAGGTTGTACTAGAATGGTATCTCAAAATTAAAATTAAAAGATTTTGTCGAAGAACTATTTTGTTCTTAGGAAAACTACGAGCTTGATTTTAAACCCCCCAAAAATCCAAAGCATTATTCCAAGATGGTGACAGTTTTAATTTTCAATTGTGTTCATTATATTTGCGCTTGTAGACACGTTTGGATATTCGATGTTTTCCTTTGACCCTATCTAGGGTCAATTAGGGGTTAATCAGCTCCCCAAGGACATTCTTATGCCTAACTTCAACACCGTTTGGAGTTAGAGGCTGATATTTCGGATCTTTTTATAAAATTTTATAGTCAACATTTTGAAATACGTTTAGTTGGTAAACAGGGTAATTTGTTGCCATGTTAACCGCGTTTCGGAAGGACATTTTTTCCATATTTCGTAAAAAAACTTATGAAATCATGTTAAAAAATTAATTGAACATAATTATTTTCAAAGTTCTAATAAACTTTGTCAAAAACTTAAAAAGAAAAACCCTTTGTATTTTCTTATGACGTCATTACAATTACGTCATATATTATCTAAATTATATTTTCATGAAAAGGCAAAATTGGTCAAAATAAGGCATCTAATCAATAGCTTACTCTTTTGAAAGTATTACACGTAAATAAGATCAGAATTTTTTTGTAATCGGTAAAGTTAGCATGACAAATAGAATGAAAATTAAAGGAATGATCAGTGACATGATAAAATCGTTAAAAAACACAGTAACTCTGGTTAGAATATTAAGAATTTAAAGAGCTCGTTTAAAATTTCGCAACGTTTTGGTTGAAACAACAAACTTCTTCAGGGGAAGCGAATAAAAATGAAAGTAATAAAAACGTAGTTATATAAAAGGATTTAAGTAAATTCAATTGTTCTTGTTTTTAAAAGTTAAGTTTAGATATTTGTTTCCGCTATCGGCCAATAACAGGCGTGGAACCAGACATTTTTTTGAGATTTTTGTTTGTTTGCTGGCCTCCAAAATAAAACGTTTGGGATAACCGTTGTCTTTCAAGATGGATATGACATGTTCTACGCCTGTTATTGGTGATAGCGGAAACAAATTTTGTTTGTTGCCTTATGTTCGGGGAACATCAGAGCCCATCAAAAGAATCCTTGAACAGTTTGGAGTCATAGTTGCGTTCCCAAAGCCAAAAGACCCAGTTCCAAAAGCCCAGGTCCGTGCAGCAATTTATAAAATTGCTTGCGGAGGAAGCTGTGAAAACTGTTATGTAGGTGAAACAAAAGGACAGTTCGCAAAAAGGGAGGGTGAACATAAAAAAGCTGTGAAGAATTTCGAAATTAAAAAATCGGCACTCGCGGAACATTGCCATATAACAGGCCATTCAGTCTCATGGGATTCGGCTGAAAATTTACGAACGTTTTCCAAGTGGTACGAAAGAAAATAAATGTTTTTGGAGAAAAGGCGATCAACCGGGACGATGGTTTAAAATTACCCATGAATATTTGAGTTTAACTTTTAAAGACAAGAACAATTTAATTTACATATTAAGTCCTTTTATATAACTACGTTTTTATCATTTGCAATTTTATTCGCTTCCGGCCGAAGAAGGTTGTTTTTTCAACCGAAACGTTGGGAAATTCTAAACGTGTTTTTTAAATTTTTAATATTTTAACCAGAGTACTGTGTTTTTTAACGATTTTTTTATGTCCTCACCTGGTTACAAACCAAGTTTTTTGAACAGTGACATGTTGCTATATTAAGTTAATTATTAACAATATACTACTGTTGGACCATAGCATTTTTTATTAGTAGCATCAATATCATATTTAAACTCTTTGTGCAATAGAAGCTAATAATGAAGACCGCTACAAATATGCATTTGATGACGTTTAAGACGTCATAGCTAGTTAGCTTACAAAAACATGATCAATAATGAGATCTTGCCATGTTTAACACTGCTGCCAAGTCGAGAGTACCCAAAAATGCCCGGTCTAAATAGCTTGAAAATGTAACTAATGAGGCTCAAGTCTAGTTTCAATGTAGACCAAAGGCTGCTAAAATTGACGCCCATAAATTATTTCACAATAGGGTTAATAGGTCGGTCAACAATAACTTCAAAAAAGTTGTAGCTAATTACATTCATAAAACTAAACTAATCATGTAGATGTAGGACTCCATAACCATTTTGTATCCCTTAATGTTTTGTCCTTCAATCCAGAAAAAATATTGTAGATCTTGTTCACTCATTCGTTGATCTATATGAAAATATCTATATAAATGTTTTCTTAAAATTAGCTTAGTATGCTTACGGACTTTGAATATGCAAGAGGTACAAGTACTAAGGTGCATGAAAAAATAAGAAAATATGTTTTGTTTAGAAAGAATTTATAACCTTTGTGAGCAAAAAACAAGGTATCACTTAAGTGTGACCTTAAAAAAAATGTAATATATGTATATCTTTTTTTGTATTAATATCCATATAAAGTGAGTAGTAGAAATGAAAAAAAAATACTGTTATCTTTTTGGAAGGGAGACTATTTTAGTTGACAAGAGAAGGACGAGTGAACGTAGCAAGAATACAACTGGGGCCAGTAACTCTTGCTGATATACAGGCAGCACCAGCTATCTTTGTTTAGGGTGGGACACCAGCTATCTTTGTTTAGGGTGGGACACCAGCTATCTTTGTTTAGGGTGGGACACCAGCTATCTTTGTTTAGGGAGGGACACCAGCTATCTTTGTTTAGGGAGGGACACCAGCTATCTTTGTTTTGGGTGGGACACCAGCTATCTTTGTTTAGGGTGGGACACCAGCTATCTTTGTTTAGGGAGGGACTTACAATAAGAACGCAGATTGTAAGTCTTCATTGTAAGAAACCTTCCTTATGATAGCAAACTTTCTGTCCTTCAGTTAAAAAATGTCAGCTTCTAATAGGAGTAACTAAAAATCAAACATACTTCGATCTATGATTATTATAAAATACTTAATGCGCTCAACGTTAGGAGAAGGCAATCATAATCTTGCGCTGGCGGAAAAAATCTCGATTTTGTAGTTGATCGAAATCGACGCCATCTTGGATTTCTCCGAGAGGGTCTGAGTGGGGGTCGTTTTAGCCAATACAGCATGTAAGCTTCCCATGAAATTACGCGACAGTTTATGATTTGACTTCTTGTTTGTGTTAACTGTTTTTACAAAGGACTAAGTTCAATCCCTCTACCACAGTGCTATAGAAAAATCGCCATCCTATCCAACCTTTAAACTATCGAACGCACTTCACTAATCTATGATTACTGCTAGTTATACTTTATTTAAGCATTAGAGCACAAATTTCTATGACTTTATCGGCGAAATAGAGCACGCGTGATGTTGGGAGAGACACAGTCACGAGCCGCAGATAAGAAAATTAGTATATGTGGCAAGGTTTTGGCTACACAGAAGACCTAACGGGCTATACTATCATGACAGCCAAAATTCAAAAGAATCTTTTTTACTTAAACATGTTTAATCAGAACAAAATGGAGTGTGCAAAGAACATATCTGATTGCTGGCTAGCAATTTCGGTTTTAGAAGTATTCATCAAGGTCGCTTTGGCAACATTTCTAGAGGAAAATGCGTATTTTTATGCGTCTTTCAGCTTTCGTAATGTGCAAATTTGTGTAATATTTCGACGTGGACAACAGAGACCGTGGATCGATCGTGTCTTAGCACATACATAGTTCGTTTGAATTTTAATTTTTATTCGATCGTATCCTTTTATATTCTATATTTAGATGTGTATCTGTAAGTCATGCACGCGCGTACTCTGTTTG